>CM060317.1:80871042-80891042 GCA_030674155.1 Stramonita haemastoma
CCCTTTTTTTCCCTAATCCTCATTTCAGACCACATCCTGCTGGTTTGTAGCCAGGTTACACCTCCTGCCCCCTACTTCAGTCAGTGATGTAGATGATGACTGGACATTAGAAAAGGGTTTGGTCTTTATTAATAAGCAGCCAACTAATAACAAATACACACACAGACACGCACACACACACACGCACGAAGCACGCACGCATATACGCACACCACATACCACAAACCACCACTACCATAATACCACATACACACTTACGCACACGCATATACCTCCACACACACCACACACGCGCGCACGCACGCACACACACACAAATCACACACACACACTCCACATACATACACGCACACACCACAACTACCACTACCATAATACTACACACATGATGATGGATAATATTGTCGATTCGACTTAGTTCAGAAGGTCATGTTCCCAAGATCCAAAATATAAGACGTGCACTTGTTGCTAGGGCAAAAAGAAAACTCGTAAAGAAGTGTTTCACACAACGAGAAATTTCACAGCAGAAATAAAAGACTTGATTCTTTTTTAAATTCGCGGCAGAAACAAAAAGAGAAAGAAAAACTCTCGATTTTTCTTTTTTTAATTCACAACAAAAGCAAAAGGGAAAGAAAAACGCTGATTTTTTTTAATACACAGCAGAAACGAAAGGGAAACAAAAAACGCTGATTTTTTTTTAATTCACAGCAAAAACAAAAGGGAAAGAAAAACGCTGATTTTTTTTAATACACAGCAGAAACGAAAGGGAAACAAAAACGCTGATTTTTTGAAAAATTCACAGCAGAAAGAAAAGAGAGAGTAAAACGCTGACTCTATTCTCAAAACTAAGAAATAAAAAAATTCTGTAGCTGCAAAATTTTATTCGTGCAGTCAAAACCACTGTGGGGTGGGGGCAGGTCTTGGAAGACTGGGTCACACCGTCCAGTCAGGTTCAGCTCACTCCAAAACGATGATTGCCGACTGAGTTCGAAGATGGCAAGTCAGAAGGGGGTGATGGGGGATGTGTTATTATATAGGCAGGCTGCACTGGCCTCCGACCAGTAGTGGCATCGCTCGATAAACACCATTACCTTTTTAACGAGTGATAAACATTGATTCTCCCTCCCTCCCCCTATTCTGTCCTAAAACCACCACCCTCCCCTATCCTCATCTAAGGAGAAGAGGGGGAAAATTACTGACTTTTTCAGGTCAGGGAACACTTTTTTGACCCTTTGTGTCATGATAGAATAAAAAGATGAAAAGAAGAAATTACGTGGGTGGAAGTGTAGGTGGACATGTTTGTATACGCAGTATACTTGCACACACACATAATGTATGCACGCACGCACTTGCATGAGTGCACATCCTCTGACACACACATGCATGCATACGCGTGCACTCACACACATACACGTAGGCACTCGCGCGCGTGCGCACACACACACCTAGAAAAGTAAACAAATAAACACTTTTAAAAAAAAAAACCATAGCGATACTGAGAGAGGAATGATAAAACAGACAGACATATACAGAGACAGAGACAGAAAAAGAGACAGGGTGAGAGACAGACAGACAGACTAACATCACAGAGAGACAGAAAGAAGGAGAGAAAATCAAACACACGGGTTATTTTTTTTTTTAAACATAAGCTTGCAGTAAAAGCGAAATAAAGAGACAGATACAAACAGAGAGAGAGAGAGAGAGAGAGAGAGAGAGAGAGAGAGAGAGAGGGGAAGGAGAGAGAGAGAGAGAGAGAGAAGCAAAAAAAGCAACCCTCAGAATAACAATTTCACATTTTTATTATTTTGGCAACGTTGCCGACATGTGACTGCATCATACAGGAATAAATCTGACATGCCTTCATGTGTTCTTTTCTCAGAGGACATTTTGTTTCAGTCCATTTCTTCACCGCAGGTGACACGCTGTCGAAAGCGTTGTGAAATATGCACAAACATCAATTGTTTGCTTGTTGGTTTGTTTCTTTGCTTGTGTGTGTGTGTGGGGGGGGGGGGTGTTCGGTGTGTGTGTGTGGTGTGTGTGTGGAGGGGGGGGTGTGGGTGGTTGTTTGTGTGTGTGTGTGGGGGGGGGGGGGGGGTGTGCGCGTGTGTATGTGGGTCTCTCTGAAAACTTGACTGATTCACAGACAATAGTTCTGTGACCTAAATATGCCAGTTGATTTTATAGACACCTAAAAACTTCTTTTACAGCTGTTTTATTTTGTGAATGCTTATCTGTAACTCTTGAAAAATAAAGATTATTCATTCATTCAATCATCATACCACACAACTCACCACACACACACACACACACACACACACACACACACACACAACACACACACGCCACCGCCACACACACAAGCACGACAGTAACCGAAAGTTAAGTGAAAGTTAGCGTGAAGGACGCAGCAACACTATTCCCCAAAACAAGACATGGACTGTGACAACAACAAAAACACCCACAATAAATCCATATCATGACACAACCCTGCCCTCCCTGACCCCCAAATCCCTGTACTCTCCAGAATCATGGGGAATGTTCGAACACGGAACTAATTAGTCTCACCATGCCATGAAAGAATGCCAGAGCATTACAGCTAATACTGCCTGCAATTTCTCCAAGGGATTGCTTCCGTAGCGCTAATTACAAGAAGGAAGGCTTCGGAGTTGATAGTGTCTTCACCATCATGCTGTATATAGTCTCTCCACATGCTCTTGCTTAAAATAATACAGCAATACTGCCTATTCGATTTCACCAAGGAATTGCTGTTGCAGTGTTATTTACAAGAAAGAAGGCTTCAGAATAGTACTAGTGTCATCACCTTCATGCTGTATTTTATACAGTCTCTTCACATACAAAAAATCAGCTGTGGTTTAAAATAATACAAGAATGTCTTAACCATACTGCCTGTGAATTTCTTCAAGGCATTGCTGCCACGGTATTACTAACAAGAAAGAATGCTTCAGAATAGTAATAGTGTCTTCACCATTATGGTATATACACAAAATTTCCTGCCCTGGCTTAGAATAATACAGGAATGTATTTACCATACTGCCTGTGTGATTTCTCCGAGGAATTGCTGCCATAACGTTACTTACAAAAATGAAGGCTTCAGAATAATATATACGTCTTCACTATCATGCTATACATACACTATCTCCACAAAAGAATCTTCTGTTCTGGCTAAGAATAGTAAAGAATGTCTTAACCATACTGTCAGTGCGGTTTCTCCAAGGAATTGCTACCATAGCGTTATTACAAGAAGGAAGGCTTCAGAATGGTGTAATTATAACGTCTCCACTATCGTGCTATACTACACTATCTCCACAAAAAGACCTTCTGTTCTGGCTTAGAATAGTACTAGAATGTTTTAACCATACTACCTGTGCATTTTTTCCTAGTAATTGATACCGTAGCATTACTTACAAGAAGGAATGCTTCAGAATAGTACTAGTCTCTTCACCATCATGCTGTGTATACAATCTCTTCACGAAAAATTCTGCTCTGTCTAGAATGTTTTCACCATACTGCCAGTGCGATTTCTCTAAGGAATTGCTGCCATATCATTACTTACAAAAAAGAATACTTTCGAATAGTATAGTGTCTTTACTATCATGCTGTGTATACAATATCTTCACAAAATAAACTGCTCTGTCTTAAAAAAAGAGATTCAGGAATGTCTTAACCATACTGCCAGCGCGATTTCTCCAAAGGATTGCTGCTGCTGCAGCTGCAGCCTACTATAAGAGGAGGGAGGGAGGGAAGTTGAGGAGGGAGCTGAATGGCCCATTGCTGACCCCGTTTCTGAAAGATGGGCTGTCAGAAATAGCCCCGGACAGAAACAGACAGCGATCGATGGTGGCACCAGTGCCGACAGAACAGAACAGAACAGAAGAACGAACACGGCAGATTGGTTGTGATCATCCTCCGTTATGCTTTGCCATTAGTATTTCTGTTATGATGGGAAGGCGGATTTGTAGAGGAAGAGATGTAGAGAGGGTGTTTGGAGGTGTTTAGAGTTAGGAGAGGAGGGGTGGAGGGTACAGTGGTGGTGAGGTGAGCAGGAGGGCGGGGAGATTTGATGGGGACAACAAAAGAAAAGAGTGGTGGAATGGTCGTGTCATTGGTAACAGTGTCTTGGATACAGGTCTGTAGAAAAGAAGAGAACCGTCACTTTGCATACACAGGCATGCACACATCAAACACACACACACACACAACATGCCTGCATGATATTGAATGCATGCATGCACACATACACCACACACACACACACACACACACACACACTAAAACAAATTTGCAGACAATAACCAATCTCCTCCGAAAAGACATCTGCTGTGTTGATTGATGGTCTGGAGAATGTGAACCTTCATGTGAAATGGGACAGGTATTCTCGGCTTGATATCATTTTTACGGCCACATCTTTCCTCCATTCTCCGCTCTGAGTGCTGGGCTTGTCTGGAAATGATGGGAAGCTGAGGTCCTGTGTCTGTGCATCCTGCAGTCAGCACATAGAGGGAAACTTCAGGGCAACAACGGGGATGCGCGTAGACCTGAAACATTTGTAGAAAAGATATTCTCAAAGGCAATGTTCACATCTTGTAAAATCACAAACACACACACACCACACACACACACAAATTTTCATTTACTATTGATTTTTTGTATTCTTCAATTTTGTGATCCGAGAAAAAAAGAAATTAAAAAAATTGTATTACTACAACATCATAGACAAGATGTTATAATTAGTTTTTGGAAATTTCTTTCAGCTGCTGAGCTCCTTAAATAATAAACGTAATATATTTGGTAGCTTAAAAAAAAAAAAAGATTCACAAAGGCAGATACACATGCAGAAATAAAAAAGAGTGATGCCACGTTATATCAAAGGTATTTTTGTGACAAACTTTTTTCCATGAAGAACAATCTAAAAATGTTTCATGTAAAAAAAAAAACCTCGATCATTATAACAAAACTACCCTTTAGAATACAAAGTGATGGACATTACACTTAAAACACTATATTGTCACAAAGGTTATGAGACACCTTTACCTTTATACCTTTTTTATTGTCACATGCAAGCAGTGTGATATTCTGAACCCAGATATCCACACAATCCAGAAATCTATAGCCCCGTGTCTTCACTATTTTGCGAAATGCAATCTTTCCGAGAAACTACGGCTCTGGCTTAAAAAGAGTACCAGAATATCTTCACCATTTTACCTGCACTGTCCCCAAGAAATTGCTGCTACTTACGCATTTTGAAGAGGGAGCTTCAGGTCTGAATGGTCCATTGCCGACCCCTTTTCTGAACCCTCTGCCATCCAAAATAAACTGGAAGACAAACAGGTAGCAAGGCGCCAGTGCCAACAGAACGCCACAGATCGTGTCGATCATTATTGGTTGTGCTTTTAGCATTATTTTCTGCTAACAATGTGGATTGCGGGTGTAAGGAGTGGAGGGTGGTGATACGAAGGGAAAATGTGTGTGTGTGTGTTTTGTGTGTGTATGTGTATGTGTATGAGTGTGTTATGTGGTGTGTGTGTGCATAGTATGTGTGTGTTGAGTGTGTGTGTGTATGAGTATGTGTGTGTCTGTTGTGTGTGTGTTGGTGTGTCTGTGTGTGTTGTGTGTGTGTGTGTGTGTGTGTGTGTGTGGAGAGGTAGGTGGAGAAAATGATTCTTCTTCTTTTTCGTCGAACACTCAGACAGCAAACTCCTGAGGCCCTCACAAATGCTGCTGTGCGCTGAAGGCCCTCCAGGGGTGATGGAGAACAGGATGAGAAAGAACGTTGTAGGAAAGATTCAGAATGGGGAAATCAAAGAATTGTTGTGTTTTGGTTTGAATGAATTCTCTTCAGGAAACAGCAAGGCACAAGCTTTACAAGACTACACCGAGAAGGAAACTATCCAGCAATGGCTTATTTATAGTCTTAGCAGGAAATATGAATCCTAATAAAATTCTATACTGAAAGTAGATATTATGTTTTTGTGGGTTGTTTACGCATCTTACTTTATTTTCTTTTTTTCCCCTACCATGCCTTACTTTGGTTTGTCGTGTCTCACCTTGCTTGCTTGTCTTCTCTTGTGTTGCATTTCTCTTAACTTGTGTTACCTGGCATTACCCTTCTTTTTTTTTTTTACCTTACCTTACCTTGCCTTTGTATGCTTATCTTGCCTAATGCTACCTTGCCTTAACATGCCTTGCCTTGCCTTGCCTTGCATTGCACCACCACCCCTTTCCTAGTTTATTCTTTGCCTTGCCTTTTTTATCGCCTTGCTTGACCTTACCTTACTTTGCCTTGCCTTGATTCCCTATTCTGTACAGAGTGCCGAAGCTAACTTTTTCCAGAAAAAACAAATTCTACAGAAGCAAACTGAACATACAACGATGCCTGTACGAGAACAGCAACAAACAGCACCAGAGGGTAAACCAACAAACACAATTTAAACAAACAAATGACCTCACACCTTTCCCCAAACCTCACCATGGCCAAACACTTGAAGAGGCAACAGTGGAAGGATGAGAGGGGGAGAGGGAGGGGGGGGGCAGGGGCTTCCCCAAATGCCCGAGATCGATGCTGTCTGTGACACGACCTACCGTAAACATCTGAACTTTCTGGCTCGGACTGTCGAGAGGTAAAAACGAAAAAAAAAAGAATGGCTGAAGAGGGGAGGAGAAGGGAGGGAAGGAGGAGGGGGAGGAGGAAGGGATGGGAGGATGGGGGATGAGGAGGGGAAGGTAGTGTGAGGATGTCTGAACAATCTACTAAATAGGCGAGAACTGGACAGTTTCCTTTCTTCTTCCTCTGGTGTTTCTTGGGGTCTCTTGCACTCTCCTTTCCTGTTTGTCTGCAGGTTTTGTCTTTCTTCTACTGTCTTCTCTCTGTCTGTTCTCTCCCCCTCACACACACACACACACACAGATAATCGACTTGGCACATTATCTCCGAACGATAAAAAAGCATGCAATTTTCTTTAATGGTGGGGGTGGAAAATAACAAATCTATGACATGAAATTTAATGGAAGGCTGGAAAAAATGCTGAATTTGAAAAGTAAATCTGTCTGTGGGTTAATAAATTACCTAAACAATATGGACGGGAGGAGAAGGACTATTAATCGGTACGCACACGTGCGTGCGCGCGCGCGCGTTCATGTGAGACAGACAGACAGACCGACAGAGATAAATATAGACTTTATGTAACGGTTTCTTTTTTTTACAGATAACCAGAAGTTTGAGAAGTGAAACAAAAAAGGAGTACAGAATCAAGTATTGATAAACTGGGGGAACAAATTTTGCCCTACGCTTTTTTACTGTTCTGATTTCTCGAAAGAAGATACTAAACCAAGTCATCTAGCCATTAGAAACATCACTACTATACTGAGTTAAGCAGAGCTAAAGCACAAACCCCTTTTTTCTCTTCATCCCGTGAAATAAAGTCTCAAACTGAGGTTATTCTGGGTACTCAAGTTAGCAGGCTGGAGAACAGATGGGAGAGAGAGAGAGACAGATAGAGACAGAGAGGGGAGGAGAGACAGAGACAAGAAGAGAGAGAGAGATTCGCCACTTACAGGATAAATATTTATCGAAACGGGCGCCACATTCGCCTTCAGATCAATTTTCTTGAGGTTGAAACAGGTCGGTTGAGTGGTTTGAAGAAGAGATACGTAGTCTTATTTATCAGACATTCAAAAACCGTGAAGATCACCTCTGTCTTATCATCACCTTTTAGTGTTTTAGCTTGCTGCTTCTGATCCCAGATTATATGTCGCTTATTCTCTGTAGAAGGATAGACTGTGGAGCAAGGCTGGTTTTCTTCAAAGAGGTGAGGGATGATTCAGATTGGCTGTCATCAGAACCTAAAGTAGGAATGAAAGCGAGGCTTTGAATGAACAAAATTTCTGACATAGGGTGGATTGGTGGTCTAGAGGTAACACGCCTGTCTAGAAAGTGAAAAGTCCAGGTCGGAGTGTGCGGTGTTTCAGATCCCGTTTAGGCCTAAAAACTTTCCCCCCATCCATTAGACCATGAGTGGTAGTCTGGGTGCAAGTCTTTCGGATGAGGCGATAAACCAAGGTCCCTTTGGTGTTACACATAATTATCTAGCCTACGTAAAAGAACCCACGGCAAAGGGAGAGTTGTCCCTGGCAAAATTATGTAGAAAAAAGCCACTCTGAAATGGAAACAAATACAGTTGCAGACAGAAAAAAAATAATGGGTGGCCCTGCACTTGTGGCGACGCGCTCCTCCTCGGGGAGAGCAACCCGAATATCACGCATGATAATCTGCTGTGATTTAAAGTGGTGTGAAATGTAAAATGTTTAAAGTGTTTTTTTTCATTCCTCGCTAGAGTTCCATGGTTAGCCAATGGTGAGATGTTGTGTATGGAACCGCTTACCCACTTTTAAGGTAGCGGCATGACACCATTATATATGCGGAGTTTTTTTTAATGCTGTCATCAGTTCCTTCGGACACAAAATGGCCAGTTCTTTCGAAAGACATAACTAGTTTTTAACGTGGCACAAGATGCTGTGCGCGTTAAGCTCCGTTTAACAGTACAGTACAGTACAGTACAGACAGCACAGCACAGCACAGCACAGCACAGCACAGCACAGCAGACTGACTAAAAACACCGTCTTGTTTCTGGAACTACAGAATTTGTTCGGTCTGAAAATGGCTACGTTTGGTCCCTCTTTCCCCTTTCATCCTCTCTCTGTCTCTGTCTCTCTCCCCGCTCTTTTCCTTCTTCTGCCCACCTATATTTTGCTCACCTACATTTTCTCCACAATTCTATTTCAAGCGGACTGAAAGCTGACTTAAGCTGCTTTTCGAGGCATGGATTCAGATATACGAGGGATGTGTGTGTGTGTGTGTGTGTGTACGTGTGTGTGTGCGTATCTGTGTGTGCGTATATGTGTGTGCATATATGTGTGCATGTGTGTGTGCGCACGTGTGTGTCTGTGTGCGCAAATGTGTGTCTGTGTAACAGGGATGGGGGTGGGGGTAAGGTGATATCCAAGCTAAAATTGGCCCATAATGTCATGTAAGTTGGCTTGTTCTCAATTTATGTGCCCAGATAGGAAGCACTCACAGGAGTTAAAAGCCAGTGCACACGGCAAATGGATAAGGGAAAAAATAGAAGAAATAACACAAAAACGGCAGGACAAGAAGAAGAAGAAGAAGAAGAAGAAGAAGAAGAAGAAGAAGAAGAAGAAGATGATGATGATGATGATGATGATGATGATGAAGATGAAGAAGAAGAAGAAGAAGAAACATCAGAGAAAAAAGGTGGAAGGACAGTAAAAGAAGAAGAGAAAAAAAAAAGCAAGATGAAAAACAAGATAAAGACGAA
This sequence comes from Stramonita haemastoma, assembly GCA_030674155.1. NCBI lineage: Eukaryota > Metazoa > Mollusca > Gastropoda > Neogastropoda > Muricidae > Stramonita > Stramonita haemastoma. The sequence goes on from CM060317.1 coordinate 80,880,396, forward strand.
ACAAAAACTCAGAAAAGAGGAAGTAAAAAAGAGGAAGAAAATGACGAGCTAGAAGATGTGGAGGAAAGAGTAAATAGGAGGAGGAGGAGGAGGATGACGGAGAAGAAGAAAAGAAATAGAAAAAAGAACAAACAACAAGATGATGATGGTAATACAGATTACTACAACGACGATGATGACGATGACGACGACGATCATGATAATGAGACCAGGCTCTCTCTCTCTTTCTCTGATATCCGACTAGCAGGTGTGGTAAGCTGGAAGGGCAGAGCGGACAGACAGATGACCGATTCTATCAGCCCCCTGCTGCTGCTGTGTAGAGCTAACTATCGTGCCTATATCCCGCTAGCCTACAGCAGGCATCCTTGTATGTGTGTGTGTGTGTATGTCTCTGTGTGTGTGTGTCTCTGTGTGTGTGTGTGTGCGAGGGGGGAGGGTTGGTGTGTGCGCGTGCCCGTGGGTGGGTGGGTGTCTCTGAGGGTTGGTGAGTAGTGAGTGAATGTGTGGTGTGTGTGTGTGTGTGTGTGTGTGTTTCTGAGGGTTGGTTTGCAAGTGAGTGAATGTGTATGTGTGTGTGCGTGCGCTTGTGTGCGTGTCTCTATATGTCTATGTCTGTTTCTGAGAGTGGGTTTGTGTGCGAGTATGAATGAGAGCGTGGGTGTATGTCTGTCTGTCTCTTTTTTTCATTCTCTCTTTTTATTCTTTTATTTCGAGGATAATGGAATAAGCAATCTTGTGTTTTTGTACATCCAGTCCTCGTGTGTATGCAGTTTGGTCAATGTTATCATCCATTCCCACAGTCTCTTTGCGCGTCTGTCTGTATATGTATGTATGTATGTCTGCATGCGTGCCTACGTTCGCCAACGCATATAGGGGAATGACGAAGACATGGCAGTAGGCTTGTCCGATTAAAAAAAAAAAATTATTTTATGTCGAGGATAATGGGATAAGCACTCATGTGCTTTTTTTCATCCAGTCCCCGTGTGTATGCAGTTATGTAAATATTGTCATCTGTTCCCACCGGCACACAATGGCCTACTCTTACGAAAATCGGAACAGGAATTAACGTGTGCGCAAGATGTTCTGCGTGCGGTCGCACACGGGGTCCTCGGTTTAGTCTAATCAGAAACACTTTTTGGGGAGAGTGGAGTCAGCACTGATGTTAACTCCAGGGGAAAAATTCCCCTCCAACGGGAATCGAACTCGGGTCGTCAAATTGCCAGTGCATGTTCTGACCACTGGGCTATCCCGTCCCCCAGTCTGACTGAGCGTGTGTTGTAAGACCTGAAGGCATGACTCGGTCATCAGGTCAACCCTTGGCTCAGTCCAGTTCTGGACATTATATCTCTTCTGGACATCCCAGAACTGTCTGTGTGTGTGTGTGTGTGTGTGTGTGTGTGTGTGTGTGTGTGTGTGTGTGTGTGTGGTGAGAGGATGAGTGTGCGTGTGTGTACCGGTCTGTCTCTATGTGTCTGGTGCGTGTGTGCGTGTGTGTTTCTCTTTGTCTGTCTCCTCACTCTCACACACACACACACACACACACACGGCGCTCGTACGTGCGCGACTACGTATGCGTTATACGTAAAATGAAAAAAATGTGTGTCTGACAGTGTGTGTGTGTGGTGGTGGCGCGCGGAGGTGGGGTGCGGTAGTGTGGGTGTGTGTGTGTGTGTGTGTGTGTGGTGCTTTATTACTTAAAAAAAAAACTAGTATGTATTGTGTGTCAGGTCACGTTCTGCTTCCATTTTTAATTTCTTCACTCGTGATATCCGCTGTTTCAACGTGTTGTTTTTTGTCTTTTTTTTTTTTCAAACCTACAGTGAAATTACTTCTCTCTCTCTCTCTTCTCTGTCATATATTATTCTCTCTCTCTCTCTCTCTGCTCTCTCTCATACATTCTTATTATATATCTTTTCTCTCTCTCTCCCCTCTCTCTTTTTTCTTCCCCCCCCCCCCCCCCCTCTCTCTCTCTCTCTAACAATATTGTCGGATTCTATTATGGTTAGTTAATTAGTTGTTATGTGGAGTGTGTGGGAGGGGGCGGAGTGTGTGTATTGGTGTGTGTGTGTGTGTGTGTGTGTGTGTGTGTGTGTGTGTGTGTGTGTGTGTGTGTTGTTGTGGACGAGGGGGGGGGTATGTGTGTGTGTGTGCCTGTGTGTGTTCTGCCTGGTTGAAGATAGATTAGGGTGGGTTTTTTTAAAGGAAGTGGACAGAAGATAATCATCATTTATTTTCATAAGACTTTTTTTCAGAGTTTTTCGTGTGTGTTTTTTTGTGCTGGATATGAGGAAGTTGGTCGTTGCTTGATTTCCTGATTTGAGAGGAAGGGGGAGAGGAAATTATTTACAGACATTAGACGTCCTAACATACAGTTTAGTGTGTGTGTTTGTGTTTGTGTGTGTGTTGTGTGCATGTGTTGTGTGTGTGTGTTGTGTGTGTGTGTGTGTGTGTGTGTGTGTGTGTGTGTGGGGGGTGGGGGGTGTGGGTGCATGTGTGGGTGTGTGCATGTGTTGTGGTTTGTGTGTGCGTGTGTGTTATTTAAACAGTGGTCTTTTTCTATCATAATAAAGCCCAAAGCACAAGAAGAGAAGTAACCATATGAACAGTATGACAACAAAGTATAATCCTATAGTGTTTCAAGTACTATGCCAACATTTATGTTTAGGGAGGACGATCATGTTAGGACAGGTTTATCACTAAACATTAACACAGCATAAAATGCGATACTTATGCTTTGTTTTTAAACACTTTAATTCAGTTATTGTGTACAATGATATATCTTTAAAACTTTTGAATATAAATATTGATGCTCTCATGCATAAAAATGGAAGAAATACATATATAACATAAATATTATTCGTATAACCAAAAAAAACAAAACAAAAATTATTTTTTTTTATTTATCTATTTAAAAATTATATGAGATAAATAAGCAATAACATGCCCGTGAAACAGTTGTAAAATACAAGCAACAGCCTAACGAAAGGAAAGGATTAACTTGCCAGATCCACGTTCCAAGGCTCGTTAAGTTACACCACATTATAACCAAATCGAAACCCGAGACCTTTCCAATGCATTGAATCTCCAGCATACATCAGCCTTCCTAATGACTCCATTGTTCCACAAGCCAGCCCACTCATTCCTGCATGAAATTTCAACCCACACTTATCTTTCTCTCTAAAACTTTTTCCCTTGCTTATTGCAGGTATAGGATACAAAATGATGGTGTCATCGCGTATCTAGGTTATTTCTCTCAACGCACATACACTTTCTAAAGAACAGAAATACCGAGATGTATAGTATCACCGTTTCCAGAATTGAGGATAAGAAAAGAATCGTTTATACACCTACGGTGTGCAATATCGTATGCGTAGGTTGTATTGCTGGTGACTATAGGGGCAGATGGGGTGGGGTGTAGAAGTAATATAAAGGATAAGAAACTAATTAAAATGAAAAGGCATTAGTAAAAGGTTTACTTTGTCTATCAATGATTGCATTGGCAAAATAGGCTTAGTAGTGTCTGTGATCATGATTTGAAAGAATAAAAAGGCCGGAAAGAAAAAGAGCATAGAGAGAGAGAGTATAGAGGAGAGAGGATAGAGACAGAAGAGAGAGAGAGAGAGGAGAGAAGAGAGAGAGAGAGAGAGAGAGAGAGAGAGAAGAAGAGGAAGAAGAAGAAGGACAGAAAGACAGACAGAGTGACACAGAGACAGGCAGAGCAGAAGACAGAAACATGACAGAGCAGACAGAGACAGAGGAGCAGAAGCAGAGGCAGAGAGACACAAAACAGAGACAGAGAGAGGAGGAAAGAAGAGAGAGAGAGAGAGACATAGATGTGCAAAAAGAGAGACGAGGGGAGAGAAATGAGAGAGAGAAGGAGAGAGGGGACAGAGACATCGAGAGGGGGAAGACAGACAGAAAGAGACAGAGAGAGAGAGTCAAGTCATAACCATGTCATGTCATATCACATCATGTAAAAGATACTGTGATTAGGAAATGGTGTAGAGGGCAGAAACAGAGCACACACACACACACAGCACAACGGACAGGCAGGCACACAAACTGACTGAGCTAGAGAGGACAAACTAGGACGCCCAGAGCTCAGGTGCTAATCAATCATCGTCATTTTGAATTAAACATGGACTCTAATGCAATCTCAAAATCAAAGTTAGAATAAAATAATCCAGCCCTATCAGCAGGTGCGCGTGCGCATATATGGCACATGACACATACACGCTTACGCGCGCCAGCACGCACGCACACGCAGCACACTATGTACACACACGCCGCACATACATACATACAACATGCATGCATGCATACATACATGCATACATACATACATAAAGTACTACATACATACTACGTACATACATACATACAACATGATGCATACACACATGCATGCATACATACAGCGACGGACAGAATGACACACAGACAGAATGACACACAAACAGACTTACGAAAAGTAGGGGGGGGGGGGGGGAGGATAGCGGTCAGTGAAGCAGGGAAAGTGGGCTAACACCCCCCTTGTTATTGGCCGTCACGCGATGCCGCTGAAAACCATTCTCGGTAAACAAACCATCATAGCTGGCCTGGCGGGCCGAGTCTGCGCGTCTCCCCTCCTCATTTCCGGTTCCGAAAATGCCCTGAAAAAATGAAACGTTCAAAAATCAAGCAAAGCAAAAACCAAATAAAAATCAATACAACAACAAAGCAAAGAAAATTAAGTTGACACAAAATAGAGGATTTCGTGTAATACTGTAAACAGAAATATATATTAAGGAAAAAGCTATGAAATGAATGGATAAAATAATGTAAAAAGATGAATGACTGAATCAATCACTGAAATCAGTTTTCAATCAAACCGATATGTTCTGTTGTGAAAAAGGTAATACCTGAATAGAACAAACAAAAAAGGCACCAAAAATGACATTAATCAACTTCTTTTCTTACATTGAGTTCTCTCTCTCTGATTTGATTTCTCTCAAAAGCAACTGATGTATGTGAAACAACAGAGTGAAAAGTTCGGAAATACAAAAGTTCAGAAGTATTACAAAACATCCACAGAGGCGGACAGGATAGACAGAAATCTGACATAAATGCGTGCTATCCGATTATCCAAATTGTTGACTAATTACTGCTAGAGTGGAAATCTCTAATCTCCCATCTCTGCACAGCATCTCGGATGAGTACAGCTAGCCAATCCGGACGAAACCTCCAAAGAGAAGCTGCATAAATTCTACCTTTTACCATGAAGGCGAAGTGTATGTAATGGATGGTTTTCGACCACCACCCAAGGAAACAGAGCATCGCACAATTTGCAGGTGTGTTCCAATTTAGTAACACAACGCTGCAACAGGCCTCTGATCGCATGGGAGTCAATCTACTTACCGCCCCATCACATCAGTTTGTTGTAAACCACGGCACCTGACTTCTTGCCTTATTCTTTGAATAACTACCGCCCCTCACTCCTCGAAATAAGATTAAATATAAATATAATTAAACAAATATATAGCAAAATAAAGAAGACCTAGAAGAAAGATATATGGAATTTCCATAGCTCTGAATCTTGTAAAGCAAACAAATCAAAGTTTTTGCATTCAAAAATGCGACCGTACACAAAAAAATAAATCCCAATATATTATTTTTGATTTTACACACACACGCAATTAGGCAGGTAGATGGAGATGTATGTTGAAAGCAGTAACAGATAAGAGGCACACCTGAAATGAATAAAATAACTAAATAAATAAATTTAAAAAATAAAATCTACAGGCTACTGATTTTGCTTATGCACACGTGTGGTCGTGAACTGTTGCAAATCTTATACTATGCCATCTAAAATGTTGGAAGCCATTTGAAATACATTTGGGATAAGCACGTACGTGAAAATAAAACAGAAAGAGAAGGTCATTGGGGAGGGGGGAGCATGTGAGCTGGAAGAGGTGTGAAGACATGAAAGAAAGAAGAAAGAAAGAAAGAAAGAAAGAAAAAAGAAGAGAAGAAAGAAAAAGAAGAAATAAAATAGAAAGAAATTAAGGAAGAAAAAAAGAAAGAAAAAAGAAAAAAACAAAGAAAAGAAAGAAAGAAGTAAATAAGAAAAAGCTGTGTGAGAGAGACAGGCAAGCTGACAGGTTAACACAATGTTCTTTGTGTTAAATGCCTGCCATGCACTGTGTATGTTTGTGTGTGTGTGTGTATGTGTGTGAGTGTGTGTGTGTGTGTAAGTGTGTGCGTGTGTATGCAAGTGTGTGTGTGTGTGTGTGTGTTGTGTGTGTGTGTGTGTTTGTTGTGTTGTCGTCTGCCTTTCTGTCTGTAGCTGTCTGTCTATGTGGGGGGAAGGTGTGTGTATGTGTTTGTGTGTGTGTGTGTGTGTGTGTGTGTGTGTGTGTGTGTGAGTGTGTGTGAGTGTGTGTGTGTTGTGTTTTTTGTGTGCGTGCGTGCGTGCGTGTGCAGCAAAGAGAGAAAGGGTAGAGGGACAAAGAAAGAGAGTCTTCGAGGGAAAGAGTAAAGGGGATATAAACAGGCCTACGAAATACATGTTTCCAGGGGTAGTAGATGTGTGTGTGTGTGTGTGTTGTGTGTTTGTGTGTTTGTGTGTTTGTGTGTATGTGTGTGTTTGTGTGTGTATGTGTTTGTGTATGTGTCTGTCTGTCTGTATATCTATCTGTCTGCCTGTGCGTGTGAAGGGGGAGGAGAGGGTAGGTTCTTCTGGCCCTTGCTCCAGTGGGAAGGAAAGAAAAGGGAAGAGGGAAGAAGGAACAAAAGGGATGGGGCCATTGTAGCCCTCTGATTGTGTGAACGGGTGGACAAACACACAGACAAACAAGCAGTCAGACAGACAAACGTACAGAGAGAAACAGTGAGGGTTCATCGTGACCTTTCTTATTGTACTTGGTTTTCTTTACTGCACACTGTGAACGGGTGGACAAACACACAGATAAACAAGCAGTCAGACAGACAAACGTACAGACAAAAACAGCGAGTGTTCATTGTATACAGCCTTGCTTATTGTGTTTTGAAGTTTGTTTACCACGCATTGTGTGAAGGAATGACAGACATACAGAGCAGACAGACAGACAGAAGCAAGCCGTCGGACAGACAATCGAGCAGACAGATAAACATACAGAGAGAAAGAGCAAGTGTTCTTTGCATGTATTACACACACTGAGTAAAAGAATAAGACACAGACAGACAGACAGACAAGCAAGCTGTCAGACAGACGACATAAACAAGCAGTCAGACAGACAAACGTACAAAAAGAAACAGTGAGCGTCCTTTGTATGTAGCCGTGCTTACTGTGTTTGATTTTATTTACCACACACTGAAGAAATGGTTGACAGACAGACAGACAAGCAAGCAAAAATCCAAATCCAGACAACCAGACAAAATTAATGTTCTTTGTAGCTGTTACTTTTTGTAATGGAAATTATTCACTTTGCATTTGTGTGAAGAGAAGAGAAAAAAGACAGACAGGCAGGCAGAGGTAGGTAGGCAAATGATATTGAATATCACTTATTAATGAAATCATCCACCACGGTGTGATTTTGAAGGTTGAGAAATACACAAACTGAACGAACAAGCGGACAGACGGACTGACATGCACACAAAACCAGTCTACATTGCAAGTCCTGGTTATTGTAGTCGAAATGTTTAACTAGTCTGCTATTTATGTGTAAGAGTGATAAGATAGCTAGCAGACAGACAGTAATAGACAACAGACAGAAGTAGTGAGTGCTTTTAATTATCTTTATTCATTGTAATTGAGGATATTATATACATCACGGATAGGTGTGGAGAAGTGACTGAGACAGACGGACAGACAAATTATCAGACAGACAGAAGCAGCGGGTGTTCATTGTGTCGTAATTTATATTATTCACCACGGGTATATGTGGAGAAATGGCAGACAAATAAACAGAACAGATAGATAGGCAGACGCACGGACGGACAGGCAGAACAACAAACAGGCAGAGACGGACAGAAGCAGTGAATGTTTATCGTAATTGATATCATTCACCACGGGTATGTGTGAAGAAATGACAGACGGGCAGACACACACAGACAGACAGACAGCAGATAGACAAAGACAGACAGCAGACAGGCATAACAAGACAGACAGGCAGACAGTCAGACAGGTAGACAGGCGGATAGACAGACATACAGGCAGATACAGACAAACATAAAGACAGACAAGTAGACCGGCAGATAGACAAACAGCCAGGCAGACAGACAAAAAGACGGACCGACAGACAGGCAGAAAGGCAAATATGCAAGTAGGTAGGAAGTGTTAAATAGAGCTCTGCTGAATGTTCTTAGAATTATTATCCACTACACTTTGTGCGGAGAAGTGACAAGACAGACAAGACACAAACAAACAAACAGAAACAGGGAGTTTTAATGTCGCCCTACTTATTGTAATTGAAACCAGTCCTGACATTATTAAAATGCAGAAGCAAGTCAGACCGACTCAGAAACAGATAGCTTAATTGCAGTTCTACTTATTGTAATTGAAACTATCCATTATGCATAATAAGGGCGAGTGATAGGCACGTAGGCAAACACAGACAGACAAACGAGAGTTTAATTTTGGCCTTGCTTTTTTAAAAGAAAAAATCATGAATTAATACAATTATTACAACACACTGTATGGATTAGTGTCAGACAAGCAGAAGAATAGCTACAAGCAGGTTTTATTAAGCTGTACATATAATTAACTAAAATTATGCACGGTACACTAAGTAGAGAAGTAAGACACACACGCAGACTGATGAGCTGACAAGTAAGCAAACAGATAAGCTGACACACACTCAAAAAAAAAAAAAACATACAGACAAAAGTATTGAGTGTTCTTTGTTACTTCTACATTTCCATAGGCAATCAATTCACGAATCACGCTTTGTCTGGAGAATACAGAAAAGAGGAGAACACAAAAAATTAATCAGAAACACAAAAAGACAAGACACCCAAGCAAGCAAAAATAGACACCGATTCTGTATGTACAGCACTGATTATTGCACTCACCATCGTCTAGTCGGAGACAGGGTAGCCTAGTGATTTGAACGTTTAAGTCGTGATGTGAGTGTATGATGAAGGCCTGGGTTCAAATATCCGCTAAGGTGTATGTCTGTATAGATGAGATTGGGTTTTCCTTAGAGTTCACATTTGTGCATTCGATTGCGGTACAATCCTTCGGATGAAACTTTCTTTTCGTTCCTCAGCTAGAGCTCAGCGGTTCATCAACGGGGACATTTTGCGTATGCGACCGTTTTTTACCCGCCATTAATTAAGGTAGCGGCATTCCGACTTCGGGGATAGTATTGAAACACGACACCTGCATGCTTTTCTATCAATTCTCACCCGTTTCTACCAACACAAAATGGCCTGCTCTTTCAAAAGGTGGAACGTGTGTGCAAGATGTTCTGCGTGTGTTGGCACACTGGATCTCGGTTCATAGTCTCATCCGAAAAACTTTTGTGGAGTACAGTCAGCACTGAATATTAACTCCAGGGTTAATTCCCTGAAACAGGAGCCACCGTGGTGGCTCGATCCGGAACGTCAGAACATGAGCGCAACACTAACCACTAGACTATCCCGCCACCCTGCATGAGGCTGCGAATGGAAATCCTGTTTGCCACACCACACACATACTACATACATACATACAACACACAACACACACACACACGCACACGCGCACACACACACGTCTAATATCACTAAAAGTGAACAGACGTAAAATTGAATTCACACACACCACAAAACATATACACATACACACACTGACACACATGCACACACCAACTCACCACTAATCTCACACAACACTCTCCACACACACACACACAAACTCCTGGTAGACCTATACGCATTGAAAACGTATCCAGTGATATGGATGGACAACACGAACATACCCAGCATGCAGTCTTGCCACCTGCAGAGGGATAAGCTCCGTCAGGATCAGCTTTATCAGGACACGCTGCATTGCCTGAAAAAAAGTATGTGTATTGACCTTCTGACTGTTGGAGAAGTTTCAGAAAAAAAAGACAAGTTGCTTGTTTACCTGTGTATTGCTGGCTGTGCAGAAAGAGCAAAACATTCAGACAGACACTCTGACCAAAAGAAAAACCAAAGCAACACAAAACAAAAAACACAAATACAAGCTACAGACACGCTCATGTTAGTGTATGTGTTATATAATATTATTATATATATATAATATATATATATATATATATAATTATATATATATATATAGTATAGTAGGCACCCTATCAGTCTCGGAAGACTATGGAGTTGCGCTCTAAGTCCTTAGAGCGCAAAGCCTGGGCAAGTATGTATGGAGGGCAAGCTGTTACCCATGCAGCAGACCCCCCCCACTCCATGGCACTGGAATGATCCATTGGAATGGCAATGACCTATACGAATGGTTCCAGTACCGTCGCAGGAGCCACCAGAACGTTGCCATATACCTACAGCCCAAGCCGCTCTGGGACTCCCAATTCCCCATTTTTCCTCATGGATGGTGTCTAAACACACACGTGTGCATGCTGGTTTTTATTATAATTTTGTCATCTGCTCCTACCGGCACACGATGGCCTACTCTTCCGAAAGGTGGAACGGGGTTTTAACGTGTGCGCA
>CM060317.1:80901042-80911472 GCA_030674155.1 Stramonita haemastoma
GCTATATTTGCATGATATATTTCATTCAACTGTATGAAAGAAAATGTAAGCTTATGCTTTTTACATATATATTTTTTGTATATATTCATATCAAATATATGTATTATATGCTTTAATTTTGCCGCTTTACTTTGTTGATAGATTTTCATTGATGCATATTTTGCTGGATGTCAACAAATGATAAACGACAACAATAAAAAAGGGAGAGAGTAAAGTCATCGGTTGCGGGTGTGTGTGTGTGTGTGTGTGTGTGTGTGTGTGTGTGTGTGTGTTGTGTGTGTGTGTGTGTGTGTGTGTGTGTGTGTGTGTGTGTGTGGCGCGTGTGTGTATTTATAGCTTTGTCTATGATACATTTATTTTATTTTATTTTTTTATTTTATCTTATTCTTTCATATCGAGGATAATGGGATACGCACTCTTGTGCTTTTTTACATCCAGTCCCGTGTGTATGCAGTGTTGTAAATGTCATCTGTTCCCACCACCACACGATGACCTACTGTTACGAAAAGCGGAACAGGATTTAACGTGTGCGCAAGATGATCTGCGTGCGTTCACACACGGGGCCTGTTTATAGTCCCATCCGAAGGACTTTGGGCGAGAGTGGAGTCAGCACTGATGTTAACTCCAGGAGAAAAATCTCCTCGAACGGGAATCTAACCCGTCGCCCCATCTCCTCTCCCTCGCTATTTTACCTTCCCTGGCCCTAAAGAGGGCAGGTACCCATTTACAGCTGGCTGAACTGGCGTGCAAACAGTCACCCATCCATTTGGTAACCACGCTCAATGCTAATTAACCTTAGCTGGGGGAAAACGAGTGCTCTCGCCTCTCACCACTCAGCTATCCCGTCAATTTATAGATAATTTTTTTTAAAAGAACAAAACAAACAGAAACAAAGGAAGTCTTGTGTTTTATCCCTGACCCATGAACAGGCAAGAATGGCGGAGACGTGTAGTTAATCTGGTGGGTTGCATGTATCATCACGAGGTTGGTGATGATGATGATGATGATGATGATGATGATGATGATGATGATGTTTTTGTTTGTTTATTGTTATGGGGTTTTTTGTCCTCGAATGGCCGTTCGATTAGTTATTTTGTATTATGTTATACTTTGGTATATATCTGTATATTTTGTGTCATGTGTGTGTGTGCGCGCGCGCGTGTGTGTGTTGTGTGTGTGTGTGTGTGTCTGTGTGTGTGTGTGTGTGTGTGTGTGGTGTGTGTGTGTGTGTGTGTGGTGGGTGGGTGGGTGGGGGGGGAGGGGGGGGGTGTGTGTGTGTGTGTGTGTGTGTTGTGTGTGTGTTCTCTGTGTGTGTGTGTGTGTGTGTGTGTGTGTGTGTGTGTGTGTGTGTGTGTGTGTGTGTGTGTGTGTTGGAGAGGGGGGGGGGGCGGGTGGTGGTGTTTTTTTTTCGTGCCTCTGCTACAGCTCCGTGGTTCACCAATGGTGAGATTTTGCGTATGTGACCGTTTTTACCCCCACCTTGAAGGTAGCTGCATTCCGACTTCGAGGATGAGGAAGTGTCTTAATTTCTCGGTTGACGTATTAAAGTATTGTTGAGTCTTGGGTGTCTGTGTTTATGTCTGTGTGTCTGTGCCCATGTGTCTGTGTAAACGATCTGTAACAACGGGTTGTTTTAACATACAGCACTTTACATCGAATCTTGGCCTAGGAATGTTTGGCTTTTTACCAACAAAAAATCTGGAATGATAATCGTTTGCAGAATGCCCAACTTATATTCCAGTGATCTCTCTCTGTCTCTGTCTCTGTCTATCTGTCTGTCTGTCTCTGTCTGTCTGTCTGTCTGTCTGTCTGTCTGTCTGTCTGTCTGTCTCTCTCTCTCTCTCTCTCTCTCTCTCTCTCTCTCTCTCTCTCTATCTCTCTCTCTCTCTCTCTCTCTCTCCCTCTCTCTCTCTCTCTCTCTCTCTCTCTCTCTCTTCTCTCTCTCTCTCTCTCTCTCTCTCTCTCTCTCTCTCTCTCTCTCTCTCTCTCTTTTTTTTCTTTTTCTTTATCTTCTTCTCCTCCTCCTCCTTACATCTTAGCTTGTCATGTAATTCGCTTATGTGACTTCGCAACGAAGGCATACTTTTTCATTATATTGTTTACATTAATCAAGTATTGCTTGATTAACAACTCATTAAAAAGATGCATCAATATTCACATTCATAATCAAGAAACAAAAAAATACTAATTTATTACCCGTACGTTTGTATGTTAGCCCGCGTGGTTAGCTTTTTTTTTCACCCCAAACATGTTTGTAAGTGTGTACTCTTTGTACTACAGGTGGGTCAGTGTGCATCTTCACGAACCGATCAGGTATTGATTGAACTTTATCGATCATAGCATGGCTGTGGCGCTAGCGATCAGTACATGGACCTTTGGTTCTGTTTCAGCTTTGTTTGTCCGTGATATGATATAGGCAGGAGTTTGAGTTTTGAGTTTCCTTCGTTCGTTTGGCTGCTCTTCAGGTTCCAGATTTTTTTTTCAAGTGTGTCGTGCGATTGATGTGTTTTGTGTGTGATTTTTTTTTTAGGCTATGCATTAGTCTGGATTGTTTAAGGTAGTTGTATTTCTTGCTAGTTGCTGCTTTATTTTATTATCTTCATACTCCTGCATGTGTGTAAAAGGGGTGCAGAGGCGCTTATGATGAGTATATATACAAAAGCATGCGTGTAGACGCATGTGCGCGCGCGCACACACACACACACACACACACACATACGCGTGCACGCGCGCGCGCACACACACACACACACACTCTCTCTCTCTCTCTCTCAAATATGTATATATGTGTGTTGTTTTTTAAGGGTGTTGTTGTTGTAGTTATTGTTGTTCCTTGGCTAGAGTTCTGAGATTCACCAGTAATGAGTCGAGAATTTTGCATATGCGACCGTTTTTTGCCCACCATCAATTGCCAGATTCCGACTTTGAGGATAATATCTAAACATGACATCAGTGTGCATGTGTGTGTGTATTTATTTATTCATTTATGTATTTGCTTATTTATTCATTTATCTATTTATTCTTTTATATCGAGGATAATGGAATGGATGTGTGTGTGTGTGTGTGTGTGTGTGTGTGTGTGTGTGTGTGTGTGTGTGTGTGTGTGTGTGTGTGTGTGTGCGGGCGCGTGTGTGCGTGTGTGTGTATGTGTGTGTGTGCGCGCGACATCCATAACATAACCACAAGCGTGCACATACACACAGATATGTTCTTTTTCTCTCTTAGAGGTCTGTATGTGTTTGAATTGAACTTAGCCAAGTTGTAGCTTGACAGGACGTAAGAAAGTGGAAAATGGAAATGAACAACAGCAACACGAACAATATCAACAACTGAAAGATCGTGATAACAGAATCGTATGTATGTTTCGGGTTGTTGATTTTTTTCAATATATTTTTCTATTGCTTTGTTTTCTCCCAGATCGCATTTGATAACCAAAATTGTGTGCCCTGGCTTGAATCTCTCCTTTCCTCCCCCTCCCCTACCCCTCCGCTTGTCTGTGTGTGGGTAATGATTGTATCATTAGGATACATTTCCCATTTCTTATATGAATGTTTGGCAGTGTAGTCTGTTTTGCAGCTTTTGCGTCCCAATTCTTTTTTTAAAAATTATTTAATTATCATTCTAGATTCTCCCATTATTTGTAGTCATGATGCTCAATTTTGGTTTGTTTCTTTGCAGCTCCCCCCTCCATACCCCTCTCACCAAGAGAGTTGAGCATGTTTGAGCTGTTACCAATTCAGTGGTTGTTGGTGGGAGGAGGAGGAGGAGGAGGAGGAGGATGGTGGTGGTGGTGGTGCTGGTGGTGGTGGTAACAACGACGACGACAACGATGATGATGATGGTGATGGTGATGATGATGGTGGTGGTGATGATGATGATGATGATGATGATGATGATGATGATGATGATGATGATGATGATGATGATGATGATGATGATGATGATGATGATGATGATGATGATGATGATGATGATGACGACGACGACGACGACGATGATGACGCGTCGACGACGACGACGGTCATGATCATGATGATGATGGTCATGATGATCACGATAACTACAGTGATGATATTGGTGGATTCTTGTTGAACATTATAGCATCTGGTTGTACGACTGGCCTTATTCTGTGTGAAAGCTAGTAAAAAAAAATAAAAAAAAATTTAAAAAAAGTATGACTTGCTAGAGCTACATTTTGTGGTTGCTTTTTGTTTTAGTTTCTGAGTGGAGTGTTGCCTGTGGTTGATTAGAATAGGGGTTTTCTTGTTATTGTTGTTGAATGATAAATCTCTTATGTGTCTTCTTTATCATCATTTCGTGTTAAATTTCAAAACCATATAGTATGGTATGAACATTTTGAATCCGTACTGATGATTCTGTACATACAAGCGTAAAAGCAAAGATGTATATTGTGAAAGCCTCTCTCTCTCTCTCTCTCTCTCTCTCTCTCTCTCTCTCTCTCTCTCTCTCTCTCTCTCTCTCTCTCTCTCTCTCTCTCTCTCTCTCTCTCTCTCTCTCTCCTCTCTCTCTCTCTCTCTCTCTCTGTCACACACACACACACACACACACACACACACACACACACACACACACACACACACACACACACACACACACACACACACACACACACAATACATACACACACATACTTTGGATTTAAAAATACGCTGTATGAAGTATGCGTTTTTGCGTCTAGGATATATATATATATATATATATATATATATATATATATATATATATATATATATATATATATATATATATATATATATCGCATAGGTTCGTGTGTGTATCTGAGACACAGAGAGAGCGAGCGCAAAAGGTAAAGGGAAAAAAACTCCTAAGATGGTAAAAACAGCTTCTTCTGACTAGTCTCAACAGGGTTATCCCACTTTATGGATGTGCAAAATTGTGTGCTTCTCCTTGCCAACGGAGGTAAACCATTATTATTTTTTAAATATTTTTAACACTGCAAGCTTTTGACTTGTTCTTGCTTCATTTTCAGTGTGTGTGTGTGTGTGTGTGTGTGTGTGTGTGTGTGTGTGTGTGTGTGTGTGTGTGTGTGTGTGTGTTGTGTTTGTGTTTGTGTTTGTGTGCTTGTGTGTGTGTGTGTGTGATTTGATTTGATTTGATTTGATTTATTCTTTTATTTCGAGGATAATGGGATAAGTACTCTTGTACTTTTTTTCATCCAGTCCCCGTGTGTGTGTGTGTGTGTGTGTGTGTGTGTGTGTGTGTGTGTGTGTGTGTGTGTGTGTGTGTGTGTGTGTGTGTGTTAAAAACAAACATGCAAACAGATTTTTTTAAGTCTATGAAAGCTATAATTATTGTAAAACTGTTTATATGTATGCCCCTAGTTGGGGAAACAGGGCTGGAGGGCAGTGGGTAGGGGACAGTTATGGTATCGGAAGTGATGAATCAATGAGTAGGGGATTGTGTGCTCGTGGGAATGGATGACAAAATTTACAAAACTACATACACACGGGGACTGGATGTTAAAAAAAAGTTCATGAGTGTTTTATTCCATTATCCTCGAAATGTATTATGTTTATTCTCTATCCCTATATTTAACCACCATTTGCTTGTTTCTTTGTTTCCTTTTTTTTATTTCATGTTGAAATAAAACACAGTGGCAAAAAAACACAGAGCACGCGTGCGTGCACACGCGCACGCACACACACTCACACACACACACAACACACACACACACACACACACACACACAACACACACACACACCACACGCACACGCACACGCACACACACACGTCTTAAAACAAACTCATACATCGTCCTACCCTTCGCCACCATATTAAGAACGAGTACCAAAAAAATGGTGAGAAAATGGCCAGATGACACCTCAAAGCCCAAGAGAGAGAGAGAGAGAGAGAGAGAGAGAGAGAGAGAGAGAGAGAGAGAGAGAGAGAGAGAGAGAGAGAGAGAGAGAGAGAGAGAAGAGAGAGAGAGAGAATGAGACAGACAAAGGATCGCTTTGGTGAAGTAGAGGGGAAAAGAGAGATGTCTACTGACAAGATAAGCCAGACAAAAGGACTGGGCTGAAGGATGGAAAAATCCAGACAACTGGTGCCAGACTTGCTTGCTTCTGAGAAACTATGCGTCTGGAAGGAAAAGGAAAGAGACAGGAAGGCGGGGGGAGGGGGGGGGGGTAATACATACGTACGCGCCTTAGCACGCACACACACATACATACCCACGTGCGTATATATCTGAGCGTGTGTGTGTGTGTGTGTGTGTGTGTGTGTGTGTGTGTGTGTGTGTGTGTGTGTGTGTGTGTGTGTGTGTGTGTGTGTGTGTGTGTGTGTTGTAGTTTCTTCTTTTGGTGTGGATATTTTTCAATTTCATTTTTAATCTTTTCATTTGTACGACATATCTTCTTAAAGTTTTTTCCTTTTTTCAAATATTTCCTCTCTCTCTCTCTCTCTCTCTCTCTCTCTCTCTCTCTCTCTCTCTCTCTCTCTCTCTCTCCTCTCTCTCTCTCTCTCTCTCTCTCTATATATATATATATATATATATATATATATATATATATATATATATATATATATATGATTTTTTCTCTCTTTTTTCTTTTTTTTCTTAGATGGATGGCTTGATGAAAAAAAGCAATTGCACTGCTTACTCAATGTACCATCTGGAAATAAAAGTTTGACTTTGACTTTGACTTTGACGTGCGCATGCACGCATGCACGCACAAACACGTGCACACACACACACACACACACACACACACACACACACACACACACACACACACACCACTCATAACTATACATGCAGACAGACAGACAGAAAGACAGGTAGTCAGAAAAATAGACAGACAGACAGACAGACATTCATGCACGCACGAACGCACGCATACGAATGCACGCACGAGTGCATGTGCGCACACACACACAAGCACATACGCTCACGCACGCGTGCACACACATACACAAAGGGCGGGAAATGGTTACAAACTTTCTCAGTTTGAACGAAAGAGCGAGAGAAAGAAAGAAAGAAGGACAGACAGACAGACAGACAGACAGACAGAGACAGAGACAGACAGACAGACAGACAGACAGACAGACAGAGATCTTCCAGAGTTCAGGGAAACAACTCTCCAGCTGCCAGTGTTTGTACAGCTGTGGGAGAGGTGGCTTCCCTTGACAAAGAGAAACGGGGCAGCGAAGTGAAGACAGCTCGCGATGGATGAGTAGGCTGCAGTAGATTTGAATTTGGGGACCGGCGCTTTCAGGCATGTGCAGGCATGTACGTGAGCGAGCAAATACACACAGAAGTAGGTACGCGCGCGCACGTACACACACACACAGACACACACATACAAACACACACACATACAAACACACACAAATATACACAGAGACACACACACGTACACACACGACGCCACAACACACACACATACACACACACGACGCCGCAACACACACACACACTACGCCACAAACACACACACACACACACACACACACACACACACACACACACACACACACACACACACACACACCACACACCGCACGCACACACACACACACACACACACACACACACACACACACACACACACACACACACACACACACACACACACACACACACACACACACCACGACGCACGCACACACTACACACACATATACACTAAAAACCACACATATCTGTCTTCGCCCCCATTAACAATCAGTAGCCAGATACTGCGAAAAATGCCGGACCCCACATCAAAGCACTGGACAAAAAGTAAAAAGGGGAGAGAGAGAGAGAGAGAGAGAGGAGAGAGAGAGAGAGAGAGAGAGAGGAAGATGAGAGAGAGAGAGAGAGAGAGAGAGAGAAGGCATAGCAAGGCAACGCAAGGCAAGGCAAGGCAAGGCAAGGCAAACTTCTTTTATTCGAGGATAATAGATAAGCACTAATATGCTTTTTTACATCCAGTCCCTGCCCTTTTCAGGGATAACATCAAGATAAAAAGATTGCCTCAACTAAACAAGAACAATTATAATGATCCAATTACCAAGAGCAAAAAACCTTACCAAGTATCAAACAACAGGTAAGAAATAGACAGAGATACAATATTAAGGTAATTTTATATTTTAAAAAGGCACTCATTCAGAAACGAAAATAAGAAGTAAGAATCAATGATGATTTTGATATGAATAAAAAAAATAATAAAAAACATACAAAACAAAACAAAAAAACAACAAAAACAAAACAAAACGAAACAAAACAAAAAAGGCGCAATAATTAAAGATCACACATGAGAATATGATGAGGTTAGATGACTGAAAACATCACCATCTATCATCAAAATAAGTCCCATAAAACATAAGATTTTGATAAAAGGTGGGGGGAGAGAGAGAGAGAGAGAGAGAGAGAGGAGAGAGAGAGAGAGAGAGAGAGAGAGAGAGAGAGAGAGAGAGGAGAGAGAGAGAGAGAGAGAGAGAGAGAGAAAGAGAGGCAAGGCAAGGCAAGGCAAGGCAAGGCAAGGCAAGGCAAATTGTTTTATTCGAGGATACTGAATAAGCACTCGTGCGCTTTTTTACATCCAGTCCCCGCCCTTATTAGGGATAAGATCAAGGGAAAAAACTCCTTAAACTCCTCTCCTTAGAGAGAGAGAGAGAGAGAGACAGACAGACAGACAGACAGACAGACAGACAGACAGACAGAGACAGAGAGAGAGAACAGGCAGTTTGACTTGATCCAGACAAAAGACCACTTTTATTATTTAAAGAAAATAATAATAAAATTAAAAATAAATGTTAAAGGTCAACTACTGACAAGATAAGCTAGACAAAAAGAATGGACTAAAAGGCGAGAAAAATCTACAGTATTAGTGCCAGACTTGCCTGCTACTGAGTAACCCTTGGTCTGGAAGGAACGAGGAATTAAAGAGATTGTGAAGCCAAAAGCCTGAAATCGACTTTTCAAATTCGGGGAATTAACTCCTTCGCTGCCAATCTTTTGTATAGCTTTTAGAGAGGTGGTCTCCCTTGATAAACAATAAACCCTTTTCTTTCGAAGTGAGGACGTTTTGTAGGATCAAGTAGATTTTGATTTGTGAAAGCGTGGTTTTAATGTATGGGAATGCAAGTACACACTCAAATACACGAGCACACACGTACACACACACACACGTACACACACACACACACACACACACACACACACACACACACACACACACACACACACACACACACACACACACACACACACACACACACACACACACAAATAATTAATAATGAATAAATGAAAATGAATAAAATTTAACACATACGTGCGTGTTCAAACAACACACACACACACACAACACACACACCACACACACACACACACACACACACACACACACACAAGGTGCACACGCCCACAAATGCTCTCTCTCATGTTTGCTTATGCCATTATCCTCTTTAAATACAATCATTTCAATTCAGTTCAATTCAATTCATTTCAATCCTCTCTCTCTCTCTCTCTCTCTTCTCTCTCTCTCCTCTCTCTCTCTCTCTCTCTCTCTCTCTCTCTCTTATGTTTCTTTGGTTGCTCTTTATCTATTAACGCTTTCCTTTTTCTTCTATAATCAAAATCATTTTATTGTGGCTTCTGATTTTCGTCTTCTGAATGAGTGCATTTTTATTATCTTATTATGTATAATGTCCTTATTCCTTTATGTTGTTTGGTACTGCATATAGTTTTACTGTTTAGTATCTTTTTATCTTGATGTTATCCCTGAAAAGGGCGGGGACTGGATGTAAAAAAGCACATGAGTGCTTATCTATTATCCTCGAATAAAAGAATTTTGCCTTGCCTTGCCTTGCCTTGTCCCTCTCTCTCTCTCTAGTCCTTCCGATGAGACTTTAAACCTAGGCCCGTGTACGAACGCACGCAGAACATGCGCACACGTTAAATCCTGTTCCGCTTTTCGTAAGAGTAGGCCGTCGTGTGCCGGTGGGAACAGATGACAAGATTTACAAAACTGCATACACACGGGGACTGGATGTAAAAAAGCACAAGAGTGCTTATTCCATTATCCTCGATGTAAAAGAATAAATCAAATCAAAGAAATCAATCTCTCTCTTCCTTGTTCAAGTTGAGAATGTAATCCTTTTTTTCCCCCCTTTTGTAGTCTGTCTAAAGCTATGTTGTTGTTTGGTGGGAGGGGTGGGCATTGTTGTTGTTGCTGTTGCTGTCTTATATTTGTTTGTTTTCATTTCGGGGTTTTTTTGGGGGGAGGAGTATTGTTTTGTGGGATTCGTATGTTGCTTTTTTCTCTCTTTTCTTTTTTTTTGGGGGGTGATGGGGTGGTGGTTTCCCTTCGTTTTTACCTGGGTTTTTTTTCTACATCTTTGGGAGAAAGATTTCGTGTGAATCCGTTGTGATTTATCTGTCTGCCTTTAATTTCAGGT
>CM060317.1:80911572-80914072 GCA_030674155.1 Stramonita haemastoma
CACACCCCAAAAAACACACACAAAACGCACGCACGCACCGCGCGCGCGCGGCTGCGCACCCACCACACAACAAAAGGGCAACACCACGCCACACACACACACACGCACACCCAACACACAACACACACACATACACAGCACACACACGCGCGCGCGCGCACCCCCACCACTACCACCCACTTTAAGAACACCAAACAGTTAACATTGACTACATACTGTTTGAGAAATATTCGTTATTTATTTTTTTACTACGTTTTATTATTTTAACTTTTTATTGTTCATAGACAGGACAGTACAAATCAAATTTTGCTGTAATGTATGGAATACAGTTTCATTTGTACTGTTGTGACTTAAATAAAATAACAGTAATATGAACCAATATTGATCTAAAATGAAGTATCCAACACATCCGAAAATTAAAATCTGACTTGCTAACTAGTGAGCATTGTTTAATTAACTACCTGCCTTACTGATGAATCATTAAGTAAACAAATCAGTGGCCTACTCTGTCAAACAAGTTACCTATCGTTTAACATTTCAAATGTTTTTTTTATGTAGTCAGCCACGTCGGTGTCTCAAGTAACACTGTTACCGTATACAATTTTCATCTACATTTTCTCTTAAATGTATTTTGTACTAGGTGACTCTTTCAATCAGTTAGAGTTAGAATAAAGCCTGTTTAAAAGTCCCCCAAAATTACCTAACTAATTAACTAAGTAACTGACTTACAAGCTGACTAACAGGCTAAGTAGCCAGCTAGTTTAACTGAACTGACTACCTAACTGACAGCCCCAAAAACAGAGATACCTCAAGTCTTTTTGTACCTGCTCTTCATTGCAAAAGCTAAAGAAAAAAAAGAAAGAAAAGGCAAAAAACCTCTTGAAAGAAAGAAGACAAAAGCTTAAAAGAAAGGAAAAAGAAAAAAAAGACCCCCCCCCCCAAAAAAAAAAAAAAAAAAAAAAGAAAGAAAAAAACTCCTCGAAAAAGTACATTTTGGGGGCCATTTTTTTTTCGCTGTAAAGAAAATGACCTGAAGACATTACAAGCAGACGACAATCTACCTACAAACAAGGACAGACAGACAACAGACAATCAATTCAATTACATTTCCATCTCTATTGCACCGTTTTTTTTTCTGTTTCTTTTTTTTTTTTTCTTTTTTAAATTTGAAATTTTCGGTTCATGACGTCAATAGCGAACAAGTGAAATGCGTAAGGGGGATAGATATCTGGGGGTGTGTTGTGTGTGGTGTGGGTGTGTTTTGTGTGTGAGTGTGTGTGTGTGTGTGGGTTTTGTTTGTGTGGGGTTGGCGGCGCGCCCGCGCGCGCGCACGTGTGTATATGTGTTTGAAACGCGCCAGCTTGTCCGTCGCATACAAACATACGTTATATTGTGTGTGCGTGATGGAAAAGTCGTATCTTTCTCAAGACATCATTCATGAACAGGGTAAATACAACAATGTGTGTGAAATGGGTGTTGGTAGGAGGAGCAAGACTAAAGAACAAGTGACATAGTTTAAAAAGAAGCCATACCATCACTAAAGTAAAGATTTATAAAAAGAATAAGCATCAAAACAAGCAAGCAAGCAAACAAACAAACAAACAAACACTCTAATAAAAAAAAAAGAAGAAGATAAAATCCTCCTAACAAAGCAATGTCCTTTTTGCAACCACTGTTGGATTTAAACGGAAAAAAGAAATTTTATAGATTACACTTTGCAGGCAGTTAAAAATCAAATGTTCAGACTTGTTGTTGTTGTTTTTTTACTGCTTTTTGTTCGGTTATCACAGTTTATTTAGGATCTTATATAATCTTTATACGCAATGCTGTTACAGGAATATGCATTTAAAATCAGGAGAAGAAACCTGGAATTACATTGTCACTATTGGGATTTAGTTCTTAAGTTTGATGTTCTCTGTCTCTTTCTCTTCTTCCTTGTCTTCTTCTGTCTGTCCTGTCTGTCTGTCTTCTCTCTTCTCCTGTCTCTCTTCTCTCCCTCCCTCTATCCTCTCTCTCTTCTCCCCTCTCCCCCCCCCCTCTCTCTCTCTCTCCTCTCTCTCTCTTCCCTCTCCCCCTCTCTCCTCTTCCCCTCTCCTTCTCTCTCTCTCTCTCCTTTATTCTTTTTATGATTTTATACACGGTTTTTAATTTCTATGAAAGATCACTCTAAAAAAAATTTTTTCTTTAGAAAAAGCCACACATTTTATTTGCAGATACTGTCACGTATTTTCAATGTCATAAATTGCATCACATTTCCTGTTTGTAATACGTTTTTTCTTTTTATCGATATACTTGGTCCCCACACTTTGAAAACTCATATATCATTACCATTGTCATACATTTTCTTATTACCATTTTCCTTTCAATTTTGTTTGTATAAAAATTTACAATTTATTCAAAAACATCGCCATTTTTTGTTTTTGTGTTTTGTTAAAGTATCAAACTTGTAGTGTCTGATGCATGCAAGCTATTCAAAAACTGAAACGAAAACACTACCCCC
>CM060317.1:80924072-80944072 GCA_030674155.1 Stramonita haemastoma
CACAAGGGTATGCAGCTCCCATCGTCACTAGCACACGCATGTACGCACGAGCAAGCCTGCTGACGCAAACACATGCTGTCCAGGCGTCGCCAACACCCATTACCTATTTGTCTGGTTTCTATTCAAAAGTTAATGCATTGGTATATTGTTATACATTTGGTTACATGTATATATAGCCTGCACACACACACGCACAAATTCGAGCGTGTGCGCGCGCACGTACGCACACGCACACACACACACACACAACACACACACAAACACACACACACACACAACTCCCCCCCACCACATTATTCAATTTGTGTATTATACATATCAGTAACCTGTAACATGCGCTCAAAAACATTTTACACACAGAACCTCAATTTATGATTATCATCTTTAAAAAAAAAACACTTAGCAACCAGACCACCACTCAGGGTTCAGTATAGAACATAGGGGAAAGAGGGGATAGCCCAGGTAAGGCAGCATTAAGGGAATCAGTCGAACAGCCTCTCACTTTCCATACAGCCGTGTCGCCACAATGCCACAGGTCCGCAGGTGTAGGACATTTTCTCTCCAGTACCTGAATTATTCAGAGGTACCACGTTTGGAATGGTGCCGTGGAGAATTTTTACTCCCATCGTGGGCTCAGAATCTACCCCCTCCGCACCTCTCTCAACACACAAACAAGCTGACGTACGCTCGCTTGCATAGATTCTTGTTAATTCACAAACACGGACACACGAACAGAAGCACTAAAGTACCTAGAAAGGCGTTTATTTGTACACACACGCACGAATAGGCACAGACATATACAGAGGCACACAGAACTACGCACATGCACGCACACACAGACACAAAAACACACACACTCAAGCACCCATCGGCGTGAGTGCACGCGCACGCACACACACACACACAAACACATGAAATGATCATCCCCCCTCACACCACACACACACACACACACACACACACACACACACACACACACACACACACACACACACACACACACACACACACCACACACAAATACACACACAACACGCACACACACACACACACACACACACACACACACACACACACAAACACACCACAACACACACATACACATATACACATACACCACCACCACACCACACTACATCACCCACACCCACTCACCCATCCATAAACACACATACACAACACACACACACACACAATTTTGACTTTGACTTTGACACAGTCACACCTGAACCTTTAAAATGGCAACACGTCCATCAGACTTTCAGCATCTTACAAAACAAAACACAAGACAAAACAAACCCCGAAAAAGACCACCTGAGACTTTCATACAGTGCCAGACTACATAACACAAGGGACCCGGAAAGAACAGAGCCTTCTTTTCACAGACAAGAAACACGGAATGGCGCTTTCAGCCAGAGAGAGATAGGGTGTGTGGAAAGATGAACCTGATTGGAAAGTGACAACAAGGGTGGAGGAATGGAGGAATGAAGAGAGAGAGAGAGAGAGAGAGGAGAGAGAGAGAGAGAGAGAGAGAGAGAGAGAGAGAGAGAGAGAGAGGAGAGAGAGAGAGAGAGAGAGAGAGAGAGAGGAGAGAAGAAAAGCACCTATGCATGTACACACACACACACACACACACACACACACACACACACAACTAACTCTACACACACACACACACACACACACAAACACACACACACACCACCACACCACCCACACACACCAACCATATCCCTCCAACACACACACAACAACTCAAGGACCTGAACTTTAAAATGCACAGCTTTCAGCAACTCACAAACAAACAAGACAAGACAAAACCCCCAAAGACCACCTGAGACTTTCATACAGTGCCAGACTACATAACACGAGCAAAGGACCCGGGAAGAACCAGAGCCTTCTTTTCACAGACAAGAAAACGGAATGGCGCTTTCAGCCAGAGATCATTAATCCTTTCATTTTTTTTCTTTCAAAGGAAGGAGAGAGTGCGTGGGAAGATGATACCACTAAATTGGGAAAGAGAGAAAGGAGGGAGGGAGGGTAGAGGAATGAAGAGAAGAGGGTGGAGGTTAGAGAGAGAGATAGAGGAGAGAGATAGAGAAGAGAGAAGAGAGAGAGAGACGAGAACGAGAGAGGAGAGAGAGAGAAAGAGAGACGTAGAAGAGAGAGAGAAGAGAGAGAGAGAGAGAGAGAAGAAGAGACGAGAGAGACAAGAACAGAAGAGAGAGAGAGAAGAGAGAGGAGAGAGAGAGAGAGGAGGGAGGAGAGGAGAGAGAAGAGGAGAGAGAGAGAGAGAGAGAGAGAGAGAGAGAGAGAGAGAGAGAGAGAGAGAGAGAGGAGAGAGAGAGAGAGAGAGAGAGAGAGAGGCAGGTTGAGGAGAGGACAGAACTGACAAACACACAAAAACAGGTAGAAGAAGAGAGTTCGTCACTATGTTACACAAATAAACTGGTGCACACGCGCACGCACGCATGCGCACACACACGCATATATACACACACACACCACTGATAACAACACACACACAACCACACACAAACAACACACAAAAAACACTCACACACACAAACACACACACACAAACACACAATTACATACACACACACACACACACACACACACACACACACACACACACACACACACACACACACACACACAATACAAACTCTCTCTCTCTCTCTCACGCACGCACACACACACACACACACACACACACACACACACACACACACACACATAACACACATACCCCCACCCACCCACCACACACACACACCTTCCGCCCCCCCCCCCACACACACACAACCCTACCCACCCACCCACCCAAACCCAAACCCCAAACAGGCACTATGTTATAGTCAGCCATCTTACCGCGGGGCGAGCGGGAACCGAACTCCTCCTCATCTGCAGCCTTCGCTCCTGCATCAGACGCTGCTCCTGCTGAAAGTCGATGGGCTTGTCGTCATCCGGGATGCTGTAGAGTCTAACCGCCGGGGCCCCATGCACTCCTACACCCGCGTAGCTTTTCCGGCGAGTTCGAGTCCCTTTGGACCCTACGGGTGAGTTTGAGGAACTCATGGTGCTGGGTGGTAGGTTGTTATGTAGGTGGTAGGTACTAGAAAGTGTGGAGTGGGTGATAGGGAGTGAGTGAGTGAGTGAGACAGGCAGAGTACCAGTACTTGTCCACGAAAAGGGTGACGTCACGCACAGTGATTCACTGAAGATGTGACGTCAATAGCCTGGTTCTGTGAGGTCACGAGACGTAACTGTGTTTATGACGTCATAACGGATTTTGATCACTGGGACTGGTGATCACTAGGACGTGACCCAATAAAACGCACTTTCTTTCTTTTCTCCCTTCCTTTTTTGTGGTCTTTTTCCCCCTCCCCTTTTCAAGCTTTTTTTTTATATAAAAAAAAAGTAAATCCTAGAAGACTGACATCACACTTCACAACTTTTAGACAGTTCAGGACCCATTTTGATCAGATAAACATCCACTGTTCAAGCACCATATGAAACACACAAAATAATATTACTCCTGCACCGGTAAAATCCTGTCGTTAATACTTGGATGATGTACTAATAATTATTATCACACGCTTCCCTTACTCTCAACCGCGTAGGTACTCTTGTACAGACAAGCAGAATTCTCCACCACTACCACTACCACCACTACCACCACCACCACAATACCACGAGGATGTCTGCTGCGAGTGACAACAAAGATAAGTCCTGCGAGACGGCCAACGCTTCACGAATTCTCTCTTGCGCAATACCCACCAACACCAATACTCCATCTCCCTGTGTCTGTCTTTCTCTCTGTCTCTGTATCCAGTCACATCTCTCTACAAAGTCACCGCAATCTAAACCAGCCAGGCATCTTTCTGAAACTGGGATATCAATACCTGTGCACTCAGCAAAACACAACTTGAATGGTTGCCAGGTGGATGAAACGCGCGTGTAGTTCCTAGGCGAAATCCAATATCGATTACGTTACGTTACACAGTGTGACACAAAGTTTCCTATCTCTTCTCTCTCTCTCTCTCTTGTCTGTCGCCGGAGGAGTTTCTTCAGTTGAGGAAGAATTCCGTCCTCCCTCCCTCGGGGTTTAAACTCTCAACTCCAACGTTAAGAACAAAGCACTTTGTTTTTTTTAATTAACCCAAAAGACCAGGCAGTATAACAAGAGAGAGTGACTGGGAGGGAAGTGGTTTGAACACGAAAATGTCAAAGAGCGCTTCCCTCAGCAAAATGCGCGCTGTTTGCTGACGTTTATTGATCCCAGACCCTGAAAACAAAACTGTGCTGGCGAAAATCAATGAGGACAGAATCCCAGAACACCGGTATTCAATGATAAAAAAAACCAACAACCAGAAACGTGGCTGCTATTTATACTCGGGCTGATACTGGATGTCCGGAAATATCTCAGCCATGCTCAAACTTTTTTTTTTTTTTTTTTTTTAATAATTCTTAAAAAGCAAAGTTCTTTCCCTAAAAGAAAAGAAAAAACCAAACTTGGAGTCAGACATGGATGCTGTGATCCGATAAATCGACAACACACATATCTGACCATGGATGCAGTTCGGAAAGTTATTTTCTCGTTCGAATTGGAACAGATTTTGAACTTTGAAGGTTTAGTCGATAGAAGATACGTTTATAGCTAACTTTCTAGCCCTGATCCCCTCCCTCTCCCTACACACACCCATCCCTGCTAGTTGATAATTACTGACTGAATGGTCAGAGAGAGAGAGAGAGAGAGAGAGAGAGAGAGAGAGAGAGAGAGAGAGAGAGAGAGAGAGAGAGAGAGAGAGAGAGAGAGACAACAACAGACAGACAGACAGACAGACAGACAGACAGACAGGCAGACAGACAGGCAGACAGACAGATTAGATCTGAACTTTATACTATTTTTTTTTAAAGTTGCCAGCCAGATTTTATCAAACAAATTCATTCAAAGACACGCATCACTGGTATAAACTAGCATGTACTGAACCAAAACAGTCCATCATCGCTGTGGATTTGGAGACAAGCAGTGTGATAACCAGTTTCTATTATAGGCTGTCCTACATCAGAATGCTTTTCTAAGGCAATCTGTGCAGTATTTTTCACTCCCTAGCTTAACAAACGACCCACACATCTACACCTGAAAACGCCAACAAGCTCACAATCCCAACAACAACAAGAACAAAAACAACCAGAACAAAACGCAACAGACACAACAGAAGATTATGGAACTTCGTCACTCAACACAACAAAAAGCTCACAGCAACAAACAGCACCACCACAAACAACAAGACAACAAACAGCAACACGATAGAAGACTGCCAAACTAATACCGCAGTAGATCTTTGTGATTTAAAATAACATTTATCATAACAATAACAACAATAACAATCTGTGCAGTATTTTTTTTACTCCCTAGCGTAACAAACGACCCATGGACCTATACCTGATCACGCCAAGTTCACAATCACAACAACAACAAACAAAATTAAACAACCAGAAAAAAAAAAAGCAGAAAGAGCAGAAGATCGTGAAACTATATCCTTCAAAACAACACCGCAAATAGTCTTTGTAGTGTAAAATGACTCGTTTCATAACAATAACAACAACAGCAACAACAACAACTAAAGACCCTGGAACTACGTCTCTCAAAACAGTATATCCCCGAACAATTCTTTGTAATGTAACATGATATAATATTCATAACAACAAGAACGGCAACAACAAAACTGCAACCACAGAAGATTTTCTGGAAATTACGTCGCTCACAATAGATCCTGGGAAAGATCTGCGATGGTCTAGAATGCTGTGTGTCTGTCAGAGTTACGTGTACAGTTCGGAAACTGTCAGAACCAATGCCAGCCTAGCTCTGGCACCCTGACAGACCCACTGACACGCTGACATCGCCTGTTGTGCCAAGCTGGCAGTGGTTATGCTCGCTACTGCCAGTGGCAGTGACAGAAGTGAGCTAATGCTGACTGATGGTCTACTCTGTTCAGATATATGTCAACGAACTAGGAGAAAGAAAGAAGAAAACAAATAAACAAAAAAATGGATGGTAGGATTACCTAAAAAGAAGAAAAGTAGGATACTGAAAAAAACATGTTTTTAAAGTTGAGAGAAGCTATCAAGTGATAGGTGGCTGTCTGTCTGTCTGTCTGTCTGTCTGTCTGTCTGTCTGTCTGTCTGTCTGTCTGTCTGTCTGTCTGTCTGTCTATCTATCTATCTATCTATCTATCTATCTATCTATCTGTAAGTAGGTACGCATTCGTATATACATGTATGTGTGTATGTATATATGTATGTTGGTATCTATTTATGTATGTATCTATCCTATCTTATCAATAAGAATAAGTACAAGAAATCATTCTTGAGAAAAGCACAACAAATGATGAAAAGTCCAACTTATGTTATAGGTTAAAGAATTCCGAAGTGAACAAGAGTATACATATTTACAAGTGGAAACAGAGGAAAACCTTACCTACTGGATGAAAGAACTGATAGCAAAGAACGGAAGAAATAAGTCCTACAAGATAGAACCGAAAAAAGGGAACGCGTTATCATTAGTCGGCAGAGAACAAACTCCACAAGATGGAACTGAAAAAAAGAGACGCACACTATAGACCTAAATACCACAGAAGGCAACTGAAAGCAAAACACAACACACAACATCACCGTCAGAAGGCAGAAATGAAAACAAAGCCAACTGCACAATGGCAGTGTTGAGGACCGTGACAGAAAAGAGGAAATATGCAGCTAGACTGTCAAATCACAAGGATAAAAAAAAAGAAGAAGAAATGCACGTCTTCTGTTTGAATGACACGAATCTAAACAATCCCCGAAGTGGAATGAGGCTACCTTAATTGTGGCTAAAAAACCCAAAATGGTTGCATATGTAGACATCGAAGCTCTAGCCAGGAACTAACAAATACCCCACAAAACTGGCGACATCGACAACGAACAACAACAAGAACAAAACTGCACAATCCAAGAGTGTAACAAAACCCTGAGAAAGACAGAACAGAGAGATGAATGGAGGGAACTGGTTGTCAAGTCTTCAGGGGTGCCCCACGGTCGCCAGACTAAGGGATAGTAGATAGTAGTAGCTAGATAGATAGATCGATAAATATACGAAATAGAAGATCGATGATATACTAATGAAGATAGATTTATAGGTATATAGTGGATAGATAGATAGATAGATAGATATACAGATAGATGATTTGATAGATATATAGATGGATAGATAACAGATCGACGTAGATAAGATACATAGATAGATAGATTGATAGATTGATTGATAGATAGATAAATAGATAGATAGATAGATAAGATAGATATAAGATAGAAAAAGAGAATAGAAGACAAAGGGACAGCAGAGACCGAGTGTTGAATAACAAATCCAAATATCTGAAAGGCACAGCCAAAAATATTTAGAAAGAGAAATGAAAACAAAAGCAAATACACAATCTGAGAGTCAGATCACACAACTCAAAATAACAAGCTTACTCAAGAGTGTCTGATGAGAGGAAATGAAACAAACAAACCTGACTTATATTAGAACAGGAAAACAAAGACAAATAAAACGAAGGAAAACGCACCATCCAGTTATCAGAAGATAGGAAATTAAAACGAGCACAATGCACAGTCTGTCTGTCTCCCCCATAGCTGAGCTGCATGAAAACAAAGATTAAACAACACTGACACAGCTAGGAGTCTGCAAGTCGTAACAGGCACTGTTTATGTTGGGGATTAGACACTATCACTTTCACTTGTGCCTTGCCTAACCTAGCCAAGCCTCCCGCCAGTCCTAGCAACCAAACACTTTAGTTTCTTTTTCTTTTGTTAGTATACACTTTTATTGTGTATTCATATTGACTTAACCTTTTTTCTCCCTGTCACAGAATCTAAAGAAGTTTATCTATTGAAAAAGGGAAGAAATCCAATCTGAAAAGTATCATTATGCTACACGTCATTATTTAACCCATGACGTATTTGAAGTAAATATCGTCAAGTTTTACTTACAGAGATCACTTTTGTTCAGGGAAAGCATGCTTGCAAGTGTTGACAATCGTGCAAGGAGTTAACTTTGTCTTACTCATGGTTTTGCAAGAACGAAAGTCGAGATATGGTGACTTTGTGAAACGATCTTCTCACATGTGCCAGCGTTTCGCAACATTATGCTGGCGGGAAATATGAATGTAGTTTCTTACACAAAAAGAACGATTGCGATTATTTTTCTCTATACTCACCAATTGAATACAATTTTGTACGCAATGGATCCTTTCAAACTTGCAATTCCATTTGCGAAAAGTCAATTCTTATTGATTAATTGGACCGTGCATTTCTGTATCACCAGCTTCCGAATTTCTGTGGATTAGGCAATCACAATTTCTTCACTATTTCACTCTAACAAACTATATTTTGAATACTGCCAAATCATAGAGCATATTTTGCTCCAGCAAGCTGCGAACACCCACTGTGCGTCATTTTCTATTTGTACACCGTAGGACATTACAGTTTTGATGATAATTGAGAAGGTTGAAACTGTATCACACTGCACATACACACATATACACCTCCATCTACTGAAGTTGGCTGACTCAGTCTTGCTACACTACCATGTGTATAAGCAAAGGACTGACGAATCACTACACAGACTGAGGAGGACGAAAGGGTCAAATGAATCGGGTGGCAAAACAGCGCCACGTAGGTAGGCCGTGTAGAGTTACATAGAACTATGAACAGGAACGACACATGTGGTGACAATGGAAAGAAGACACCTCTATGGGCTAGTGCAGACAGCACACTGTCTGTGTCACACTCGGCACCAGGGCTTGTGAAATATTACTGTATGCCTGCTACACCGATACTGTTTTGGTTTGGGTTCCATGTTGATTATGATTGGGAACTTTTTTTTAATGTGGTTTAAAGTTTTTGTTAAATACTTACTTTTTGCTATTAGCTCTTTTCTTAACGAGTTACCTAGAGACTGTTTTTTTTTCTATAAGCAGACTGAACGGACATCTCAGTCATCAACAATTTGTTATTGTTGTTACTGTTGTTGATATGGTTGTTAGGACCATTCCCTATCTGAACACTCTGAGGGTCACCCAGAATGTCCACTCTGTCTCACTCCATAAGCATAGGAATCATCTTGAGACCATTGGATGAGAAGTTTGCATTATGGCTTTTTTGTTTTTTTAAGTAGCCTGCCATATAGGTAACCACATTCAGGCTTCAGAGGATTCTTTTCTCCTTGAATGGAGAGTACAGGACTTTATGCTAGGAGCTTGTCATGGCTGAAGACAAATTCAACATAAACGACATTTCAAAACATGCCAACATTTTGATACAGGCATTGGTAGCGCTTTACTTACATCAACAACACAAACAAAGCTCACAGGCTGGGCCAAACTCAACGATGGTAAACTTGGTTAGAAGTTTGCCTCAAAACATGGTTCTGTACATGACACCATAGAAATGATTGAATGTCTCCTGCCCTTTGAAAAAGTTTACACTCGCTGTTTTCAATGAAATTCGTTAGGCTTGCCCTCCTATCAAAACAATAACAATGTCATACAGATTAAAAAAAAAAATACATGTCTGTTCAAAGCAGACGTGGCTAACCTAGAGTGTGACCATGTCTGACATCAAAGCCTCGATCCCTGGCACAGGGGCCGCGTTTCTCACGTTCCTCCAGACCCAGACCTGTCACAACAGGCATGACACTTTGTTTTCCCCACAAGCCAAACCGCCATTCACATGGGCAGAATTCCAGTCCCTCAAAAAAAAAACGGCGCTAGAATATTATTATTATGACAAGAACACAGACAATATCACCTCTTCTCTCTGTCAATATTCCGTGACCGTCAATGCCCGTGCACTGCATGCAGCCAAAACACCAAAATAGTATTGCTGGTTTATTTTCAGCTACATCAGATTGTAAATATAATCTGAAGAACGAGTTATAATTTTACAACTCTCCTCCTTCTCCTTCCTCCTTCCTTCCTGCTTCACACCCCCTCCACCCTTCTCCTTGGGCCAAACGCAACAGCCTGCTGTGGCAGTGTACTGAAGCAAAACAAAAGCGGGATTAGGAAAGGACTCGGCACTCCATTCCCGCGGCGCTAAGAAATCAGGCATAGCTCGTTTCACCATTTTGTCACACTCGAAATATGCTCTGGAGCAGTCAGAAGGTGAAATGTAAAGGTGTTGCTATAACCTATGCGGTTGTTGGAGAGCGAGGTACCAGGGACCTCAGGTTTCTCTAAGGGTCAGCATCTTGAGGGTGGTGCCATCTGCTCTCCTTTGCCAGAAGACGCTTTGATATATATATATATATATATATATATATTATATCTATCTACATCTATCTATCTATCTATCTATCTATCTATCTATCTATCTATCTATCTATCTATACTATATACTATATCTCTCTCTATATATATATATCTCTCCTCAATGTGAAATGAGATATAATATACAGAGAGAGAGAGAGAGAGAGAGAGAGAGAGAGAGAGAGAGAGAGAGAGAGAGAGAGAGAGAGAGAGAGAGAGAGAGAGAGAGAGAATTGACATGGAATATTGAAAAGATATCCAGTGCACTTTGTAGTGAGACACAGTTGAGCACCTGTGCGGAGGTCTGTTTTTGTTGCATTTAAAGTTTTTTTTTTTTAGGTCTTGGTTTTTCAGTTCTACTGTCCCTTCACCTTTACTTTAAGGTAACTAAACTAATGTGCTTTTGTAAGAATCACACAGCCAATTCTTTTTAAACGCATAGGTGTTGACATCAAACATTTCAGGCGTATTTTGAGGGGTCGGAAAAGGGGTGTTACGGCCTAGATCATGACCTTTGTCATGGTTTCACGCATGCCAAAGAAAACCAATTAACCGGCCAACTTCACAAGCTCACAACGCTAGGTATTTGGGGTTTAGAACCAGAGACAAACTACGTCGGAGATGGATGTATGAACAGTCTCAGACATCTTCCATACCTATGACATGACACTACTTCAATCCTTCTGTCTGTGCCCAATTCATCTCTACGCGATAACTTTCCTGTAGAAAGCAGTATGACAATGTCAATGTTCAGATTGACGAATTCATCTGTACGCATGAACTTCCCCAGTAGAAATACTACGAGAGCGTCAGGTAAATGTACTTATTCCCTACAATCAATGCAGGTCAATAGAAGCAACGACAAAAAACATCAGAACATCGATCCATGAACTATACCCACCACTTTCCTTTGAACAAAAATATCACCAAAAGAAATCTACCCCCCCTTCCCTCCATCGTCCAATAATGCTACACGTTACAACTGCGAGTATACAAGTAGACTATACCCTCACCCCTATGAAATGAAAACACCATCACATTCACCTACCCTTTCATTAGCAGCAAACAAAAAATCAACCAAGCATTACACAAAATCTCTTCCTAACAAACTTAAAATTTCAACTTAACAAGAAACGAACTGTACTGTCAACACCCCACCACACCCCCTAAACCCCACCCTTCCCTCCACACCACCACCACCATAACCACACACACCCCTTCATCGATGGTATCAAGGTCTCCTGATCGGCTAGGAGCCAAAAGTTCAGTCAGGCATGGCGGCAAAGAGATCTATCTATTATGCCAGTGTGCTGACGACTCTTTGGCAGTAGCTCTGTGACTCTCCAGAAAAAAACTCGGTGATCCCGAAGAAGGACCAGAACAAGAGGTGAAGAAGAAGCAAGGAGGAGTGAGGAGGAAAGAATCCTGGATTAGTGGTGTCTCATTTCCTTATACGTTGACACAACTGCCGCTCTATTCTCTTCAGTTAGCTTAGACGTATGCCAGGAAATTAGACAAAAAGTAGGAGAGGTGAGGGGGTGGGATGTGGGGGGGTGGGGTGGGTTAGGGTGGCATTTAAGGGTGGATGGGGTGTGGAGGTGTGGGTTGAGAAGGAAGGTTATGTTGATGTCACTGTTGATGGTAATCATTGCTAAAGATAGTAACTGCTATGTAACAGGAGGGAAGAAGATTGTGGTAGGTAGCTGTGAAGTAATTAGTTGATCACGAAAATACTAGCTCGGGGAGCATTGTTGTTTGTTTGTTTGTTGTTGGTGTTGTTGGGTTGTTTTGTCGCTGTTGTATTGTTGTTCTTGTTATTTTCTAATGTTGAAATCAAATAGTGAATTATTTTTCCACTTATTTTCAACAAATCTATTTCTTTATCTATTTTTGAAAGAAACCGTTTCTGTTCACTCTTTTGTTCCTTTCAGTACAGGCGTTTATATATATACATATATATATACACAGACACACAGACACACAGACACACAGACACAGACACACAAAAACACACACACACAATATATATATATAATATATATATATATATATATATATATATATATATATATATATATATATATATATATATACATATGGAGACATATACAAGTCTCCATACAGTCATGCTGAGTTTGGTAGTGTGTGTGTGTGTGTGTGTGTGTTGTGTGTGTGTGTGTGTGTGTGTGTGTGTGTGTGTGTGTGTGTGTGTGTTGTGTGTGTGTGTGTGTGTGTGTGTGTGTGTGTGTGTGTGTGTGTGTGTGTGTGTGTTGGAAAAACCCCCCAACAGTAACAAACTGACTAAAAGATGTCAAAACATATACTTTGTAGTCAAAATATTATGCATAATAATCACGGTGTGATTCCCCCTTCACCCCCCCCCCCTACCCCCCCAACGCCCCCCATTTTTACTCTCCATTCACTTTTCCATTTATACTTCACAGCTTCCTCCGTCTGCCTGTATGTCTGTTTTTCCACTCTCCTCTCTCTCTCTCTCTCTCTCTCTCTCTCTCTCTCTCTCTCTCTCTCTCTCTCTCTCTCTCTCTCTCTCTCTCTCTCTCTCTCTCTCTCTCTCTCTCTCTCTCTCTCTCTCTCTCTCTCCTCTTCCCTTTCTTTCTCTCCCAAATAATCATCATTTCTATATTGGGATGCCTTTCTTTGTTCTCTAGGTTATTGCGGCAGCAGAGCTTACATCAAAAGTACTAGGACTACATCTACGAAATGCTCTAAAAGAACAGAGAAGAAGAACAGGGATATATATATATATATATATATCTGTGTGTGTGTGTGTGTGTGTGTGTGTGTGTGTGTGTGTGTGTGTGTGTGTGTGTGTGTGTGTGTGTGTGTGTTGTGTGTGTGTGTGTGTGTATACACATTATATACACGCTAGTTATGTCAGGCTACCTAGCCTCCGTAGTTCAAATACTCCTGTACATAGGCGCCTACAGAATCTTTTGTATAAGAAGACGATATCCTCCTCCTCCTTTACCTTCTCATCATCTTCATCATCACAACCAACATTACAACAACAACAACAACAACAACAACAACAACTACTACTACTACTACTACTACTACTACTATACTACTACTACTACTACTACTATACTACTACTACTACTACTACTACTACTATCTACTTCACTACTACTTCTCTACTACCACTACTACTACTTCTACTGCTACTACTATACCATAATTATTCAGATTACTATCAGTATTAGCATTATTGTTATCATATTCTTACTATCACAGATTAATTTTATCATTATTATCACTATTCTTAATATCAACATATCATAATATAAGCATGTTGTGTCTAAGGAAACAAGGTCAGATTTGTTCACGTATATATGTGCGTGCATGAAAGTGTGTGTGCGCGTGCTTGTGTGTTTGTGTGTGCGCACACATACGCGCACGCACGCGCACGCGCGTTGTGTGCGTGCGCACGTGCGTACGCAAGCCTAGATTAGGCTTACATATAGTTACAATTTTATCTGGGAAGGTTTGTGTTTGTGACTTTTTTTTGCGTCAGTCTGACACATTCTTCGAGGTAGTGCATTCCACAACAAATGGCAAAGGTGGAGGAAACGGTCAACACATATAATTCCATTAGGCTACGTCTCTTCAGCCTTCTACTGTAAAAGGTTATGTAATATATTTCCAAGGCCGTCAGAATTGTTTACGTAGCAGTCCATCTACGATACAAAATTTAGCCACTGGGTGTGTGTGTGTGTTGTGTGTGTGTGTGTGTGTGTGTTGTGTGTGTGTGTGTGTGTGTGTGGGTGGTGTGTATGTGTGTGTGTATGTGTGTGTGTGTGTGTGTGTGTGTGAGTGGTATGTGTGTGTATATGTGTGTGTGTTGCGTGCGTGTGTGTGTGTGTGTGTGTGTGTGTGTGTGTGTGTGTGTGTGTTGTGGTTGTGTGAATATTTGCAAGAAAGCTTATTAAGGAAGGAAAAGTTTAGCATATATATATAAGAAGCCTGGACAAATTTACCTCTACTTATGTACACCAGCCTTACAAATATTTCAAACAGCAAAACCCTACTGAATCAACTACAAAAAAGAAACAGAAAAAAGAGTACCCTACAATCCAAGAAAACGGTATTTTTCACTTGCACGTCACTGAGACACATTATCTCTAAAAATGTTGCCGGCATACAGCAATGCCCTCCTCGGCTTAGCTACACGGGACAAAGAAGCGCAGTGGTACAGCAATGCACTTCCACTATATTCCCTATATACTACATATACGTAGGACATTTCAACTTGACACATGAATACCTTCTTCAATAACAATTGCGTTGGCGACACGATACTCAGTATGACAAACCTCAGTGGGTGACTTTATACACCATTGATGCAATATATACTGCCCCCCCTCCCCCCTGCCCTGAAAAAACAACAACACAACCCCCCCCCAAAAAAAAAAAAAAAAAAAAAAATCAACACCAAACACTACCCCTCCACCCCCCCCCCCCCCGATGAAACAAACAAGCAAAAAACAACTACAAAAACACCCCAATACCCCCCCCCCCAAAAAAAAAAAGAAAGAAAGAAACTATGTACCCTCCCCCTCCCCCAACCTCCATCTTTGAAAGTAGTTCTCCTTCCTTATCCTCGTGAAACGAAAATGAATTTCAAAAGATTTTCAAGGACGTGATGACATTCAAGAGAAGAAGGCAAGAGGGGGAAGGAAACCACGCTGATAATTCTACACCTATAAAACTTCATACCTGCCTACCCACCCCCACCCCCCACCCCTTCTATGCAATATTGAAAACTGTGTCACACACACACACACGCGCTGCGGTAGGTCTCTCTCAAAAGGTGTTGAATCTGACAGATGGGGGTTTTTAATTACCAAAAAAAGAACCCCAAACAAAAGAAAAATTCGATGTTGTTTGCTTGGAGTGTCGACACGGCAGTATACTATAGCGAGTATCCTCCATCACTTATAATCGCGTTTTAAGTGTCACTGAAGAGTTCTTCTGTCATTTGACTGATTGAGAAGGAGGGGAAGATAATATATATATATATATATATATATATATATATTGATATATTTCTATATATAATACATACATACATATATATATATATATATATATATATATATATATATATATATATTATATATATATTATAATATATATATATATGCAATAGAAGCAGAGAGAGAGAGAGAGAGAGAGAGAGAGAGAGAGAGAGAGAGAGAGAGAGAGAGAGAGAGAGAGAGAGAGAGAGAGAGAGAGAGAGAGAGAGAGATTCATTTCTTTCTTTCTTTCTTTGTTTATTTGTTCTTTTGTTTCGAAGATAATGGAATAAACACATGCGTATGTGTACATACTCTGAATGCGACACACTTTTAATCTCCATCTTTCTTTCCTTTTGTGTTTAATATCACTTCGAGTAAACAGACATTAAACTGAAGAAAATATACTTGCGTGAAATGACACTGCCAACTCATTACAAACCGAAATACCCACAAAATCACCCTAAACCTATCACACCTTTTAATTTCACGGTGAAGAAGGATGCAGGTCAAGGTAGGCAGGCGTAAGATGGCCAGAACCTGCTGTCATCGTTGCCAAATGTTTGCAGGTGGAATCCCACAAATCCCAGGACTTACTGACGAGTTAATCCAGCTTATCTACAAACTAGGGATTAAGGCTCAATGAAGGATTAAAAGTACAGTCAAGGACCCTTAGAATGAAGAAGTTGAGAAAAGGAATACAGGGTGTGCTTGCTGATAGAATAAACAACCACAGAGCTGTCAGTGTAGACTTTTGTGTCAGTTTTTAATTTGGAGAAGAAAATCGAGAAATACTCCCCTCCCCCCCCCCAAAAAAAAAAAATGCATTCGAATAAAAGCGCACAATCTCCCTACCCAAACATAATATTCAAAGAAAAGAAAAGAAGAGAAACACAGCAGCAACAAAAAACAGAAACATTGAAATAACACTCCTCTTTTCCCCTCCCCACTCACACACACCCCACACACCACACCACACACACACACACACAACACACACACACCACAACGCACCACACACACACACAACACACACCCACACAACATAACACACACAACCACAACACATACACCACACACACACACCCACACACACACACTCCACTCACAACACACACACACACAACACAACACACACACACACACACACACACACACACACACACACACACACACACACCACACACACACACACACACACCACAACACACACACACACACACCACACACACACATAACACCAACACAGCCAAAGCAAACACTAGCCCCTCCTGACAACTTTACACCAATCAAAAGGACTGTTCATTTATTTTCAAGAATAAGCTCGCTCCCCATGTGCCTTAAAGCATAGGAAATACCCAGACATAACAATCTACACCTTGAGGAAAAATCCGAATCCGTAACCTCCAACCTTATAAATAAAGGGAAACAAGATAGAGAGCAGTAAAAATAAATGTATAGATAAAAGGGCTCTGTTCTCATGAATGAATGTCAAGGCAAGAGCAGCAACAATACCGAGGGAACGAATAACGTATATCACACGTACGTGTATCCGTATATAACTGAGACGCACACATACACACGCGTGACGCGCGCGCAAAACACATACACACACACACACACACACACACACACACACATTTACATGACCCACCATCCACGCACCCACGCACCCACGCATGCACACACACCAGAACGCACGCGCGCGCCACACGCACACACCACACACACACACACACACACCACACCCCACACACACACACACGACACAACACACACACACAGACCCTTGCCACCCACACACACAGACCCAGACAACAGACACGGCAGACAGACAGACAGACAACACACAAACAAATCACACCAAGTATGAGCAATATCCACCCAACCTCACAAATCACACCCCCCTCTCCCAAAAAACAACCCCCCCAAAAAACCCCCCCCACAGTAAACTCAGAGAGTTAGAATAAGCCCACGAGGCAAACAAAAAGTACTACTTCCTCTATCCCCTGGATAAGAGTGTGAATCAAGTGAAACTATTACTGAGATGGAAGAAACTAGGGACCTCATTAGGCAGTGCCTGACTTCACGAAGCAGCAAAACAGCTATGAGGTAACCCCATTCATCACTTAGCCTATCAGGAGACTTGCTATCGCATGAGTTATATCATACCATTTGTTTGTGTGGAGCCCTCCCCCTCTACCCCACTACCCCCCCCCCCCCCCCCCCATCCCCCAACCGACCACCCTAACACACACACAAAAAAATGTTTACAAGTCTGGTTGTTACGCAAGAACTAAATATAGTTCCTCAGAATCGCATTCACTCTGACATTTTCGTTAGATGGGTTAGTTTTTTTGTCGTGGAGTGCTGAACTTGCACGATTCTCTGTGACTGCGGGTGGTTAGACTAATTAATCCAATACTTTGGTGATCAATTTCTCTCTATTAAACATAAAAACAACAACAACAACAACAAAACCCAAGTTTTTGGCCCTACCCCCCTGAAAAAACAAAACAAACACGCCCCCCTCCATACTACTCCCACTCTACCCCTTTAATCTTTCGATTTATATTCAGGAGCAGGTTTAGATATTTGCGCTCTCTTGTCTGTCCTCTATTCTCATATCAATGCACAACAGATAAAAGTGGATTGCTTCTTGGCTGGAAATCAGGTTTCTATATCTATTACTTACGTAAGTATAAAAGGAGTATAAAGATTAAAGAAAAGAGAAAGACACAGGGCGACTTTGTGTTTATATGTATGATGCAACATCTGACCCTGTTTTTTTTCGTTAGCAAGAGACAAGTGAAGATCATTTTTATTATCAGGAGATAACTATCAAATAAAGAACTCTACGCATAGCATATCCCTGTCAATACTTATAAATACTTATAACGCCACAGTCGGTTTTTTATGATTCGTCAAATACTTACTGTCAACAACACAAACTCAGTCAAAGACCAATATTTTATGTACGTATCAGAAGAGTCAGAATAACCAACGCATCTCGCACATACACGTTCCACAAAACTCTCCACCACAATTTCAGTCCATCGAATCCTCCGAATTTGCAAAAAAATCACACTTAACGCACAAACACCACTAAGCACAATCACATTAAAAAAACAAACAAAAAATCCTCTCTCTCCTGATTCTTTAGGAAGTAGAATGTGCAAGTCCGGCAGAAAGAGAGAGAGGAAAGACAGAGGAAACAATCTCTCTAAGCAGACGACAATCCGTTCCACCTCAATCAGCACATCAGTTCAGTTCATAAATCAATTAAACACGGCAGCAGGCGAATCGATCACCAACACACTCACGCCCACCGACACACAATCGCATTATCCTGGCACTGCCCGCTAACTCCGATCATTTTAGGGGGGACAAAACCAGCCAACGGACACACACTCTCACTCCACCCCCACCCCCTTCCTCCCTACCAGGTATCGATCTTTCGTATTTCGGACGCAGACATCGATTACCTGTGAATGAAGGTAGCACAGAGCCACCAGAAAACTAGCGCATCTCATTAATTAAAAAAAAAATCAAGTAAATTCACAACACCAACAAAAACCGCATAACACAAATATTCACACACATACATACACACAAAACATATCGAAGTCCCGCACATAAAAACAAGCAACAAATTTTTGAGCAGAGGCTAGGCTGGATCCGTTTGATTGTAACCAGTGCTGGCCAGTTTAGCACCGCCAGTGTATGTAGACACCAGTGGTAAGCTAGTATTGGAGTAGTAGGTATATAGGCCTAGCTACGGAAAGAAGCGAGACAGGACTAGGCAAGCAAGCAGGCAGGCAGGCAGGCAGGCAGGCAGGCAGGCAGACCTACACTTCAGATAGGCTAGCTAGCTACAGAGTACGTAGGCTAAACCTCGCAACAAACAAAAAGCCCCCAGAGGCCGAAATCTCTCTCTGGAGGGGGATAGGACGGACGGAGGCGCAACAAAAACCACTACCACCACCACTGACTGCGCAACCAGCCTGGGTAGTGTGGGAGTAGAGTAGTAGTAAGGCCTTAGCGTTACGTTACGTGTGTGTGTGTGTGTGTGTGTGTGTGTGTGTGTGTGTGTGTGTGTGTGTGTGTGTGGTGTGTGTGAATGCCGTGGCTCTTTTACCTGTCTTGGTTGCTGGACCAGCGTTTTGTCATAGTTTTCTCTCTGTTTTTTTTCTTATTCTTTTTTTTTTTTTCTTCTTTTCTTTTTTTTTTAGTAGTAGTAGTAGACGGTAGTGTTGGGTAGGTAAACAATCGTCGACATCTCTCTCTCTGTCTCTCTCTGTATCTGTCTCTGTCTGTCTGTCTGTCTGTCTGTCTCTCTGTCTCTGTGTCTCTGTCTCTGTCTCTCTCTCTGGGGGAGGGGGGGGGGGGCAAGGGCCCTAGGAAAAAAGTATGTGAATGCTTACTCTTTTCCCTTGGAAAATAAAGATCATTCATTCATTCATTCATTCATTCATTCATTCATTCATTCATTCATTCATTCATTCATTCATTTATTCTCTGTATCTCTCTCTCTCTCTCTGTCTCTCTCTGTGTCTGTCTGTCTGTGTCTGTCTGTCTGTCTGTCTGTCTGTCTGTCTGTCTGTGTGGTCAGAAC
>CM060317.1:80946572-80956572 GCA_030674155.1 Stramonita haemastoma
TGGCCCCTCATTGTGCTCGTAAATCCCCCAGTCCCCCATTTATCATGCTTGACCACTCGGCGACGATGCCTACTGTCTCATCCGTTTTCTTTCTCATCGTAGACTTGTTTTGTGTATAGGTAGTGAGTGGGCGAAGCAGCCAACACCTCTGTCTGTCTGTGCCTGTGTGTGTGTGTGTGTGTGTGTGTGTGTGTGGTCTGTGTGTCTGTGTGTCTGTGTGTCTGTGTGTCTCTGTCTCTGTCTCTCTCTCCCAGTATCTGTATGTGTGTCTGTGTGTCTGTGTATCTGTGTGTTGTGTGTGTGTGTGTGTGTGTGTGTGTGTGTGTGTGTGTGTGTGTGTGTGTGTCTGTCTGTCTGTCTGTCTGTCTGTCTGGCTCTCTCCCAGTATCTGTCTGTGTGTCTGTGTGTCTGTGTGTCTGTGTGTCTGTCTGTCTCTCTCTCTCTCTCTCTCTCCCAGTATC
The DNA here is from genome assembly GCA_030674155.1 of Stramonita haemastoma. Classification (NCBI taxonomy): domain Eukaryota; kingdom Metazoa; phylum Mollusca; class Gastropoda; order Neogastropoda; family Muricidae; genus Stramonita; species Stramonita haemastoma. The sequence goes on from CM060317.1 coordinate 80,947,034, forward strand.
TGTCTGTGTGTCTGTGTGTCTGTCTGTGTGTCTGTCTGTCTGTGTGTCTCTGTCTCTCTCTCCTCTGTCTCTGTCTCTGTCTCTGTCTCTTCTCTCTCTCTCTCTCTCTCTCTCTTCTCTCCCTCTCTCTCTCTCTCTTCTCTCTCTCTCTCCTCCTCTCTCTCTCTCTCTCTCTCTCTCATAGCCTTCAGGCTGTGAAGACAAACGGTGCAAGGAGTACTGTCATTATTTTTGTGTGTGGAGTGGTTGAAATAATGAAGTAGCACTTTGAGGTGTTGCGTTTATTTATCTAGTTTTATTTCTTTGCATTTTTGTTGCTGTGTTGTTCGTCCTGTAATGAATCTGAAATGAGTAGCACGTAGCACCAGTATACCTGTGAAGTGTAGATACTAGAATGTTTCATTATATTATATGCATATAATAATAATAATAATAATAATAATAATAATAATAATAATAATAATAATAATAATAACAACAACAACAATACATGGAATTTGTATAGCCCTATCTATGGTAAAAACAAATCAAAGCGCTTTCATTCGACCTACACAACACACAATCAACAACAATTTACAGTTTTAACAAATTCATATATACACACACACGCACGCACGCATGCACGCAGCACACCCGCGCGCACACACACCTACAAATGTGTTCCTAGGGAAGATATAACAGTTTATTCATTTTTTTAGTACTGTGTTATGTGATGAAATGTCTGATTTTGTCTTTCTTTTTTTGTATACACTGCTGCTGTTTTAAACATTTTCTAATGCCCTGCTTGTAAACAGGGTGATTTTTTCTGATGTGATATAAAACAGTGCTGGTAATCCTGGCAATCAGTCAGCTGGTACTGTAGTATGTGATGTAAAGTCTGATATCTATTTTTGTTTTTTACCTTATTGATGATCGCTTGTAATTTTTTTTTGTAGCGTACATGACTTTCTCTGACTTGATAGTGCAGTGTTTGTATTGATTTGTGTAATATAATCGCGGGACCTGTCAGCATTCAGCTGTGTGCTGTATGTACACTTGGAAACGAAGAACAAAGCCAATGGGTTTTCTGTTGCTGAAACTGGCAGGTGGCAGATAGTGGAATGGGGACCCCTGGCTTTGTCCAATCTGCAACATATCTTGTAAAATAAACGTTACTGAAATATCTATGATTCAATACTTTGAAATATGAACGACATTTTCTTTCCAACAAACAGGAAACTCAACTAAGTCTTGTTTGGTTTATTAGTAGTATTGTTGTTTAGAAGTGGAATGTCAATCGTGATCAAAGACCATAAACAGGTAAAGAAGATGAAGGTCCATCTATCTTCTTTCAAACTACGTTCAAATGCTGTGACTGAATTATCATGCAGATTAATTAAAGCTGTTTAATTACGGTTTGGTTTCTTGATATATTCTCTAACGGTATATCTCTCCTTCAAGGGACAACAGAAATAAAAGGCTTTCATTTTCCAGAAAAAAAGTTTCTTCAACGGACGATAAATGACTACCATCAGCGCAAAAGCGACTGAGAGTGGTTGTAAACAGAGCAAAGGGCTGTGGCTGCCCCCTTACCTGTGACAAACTACGAGGCAAGAGTTCAGTATCAGGGTTCAGGGTTACGTTCCCACGCCATAGCTTTATGTGCTGTACACAGCCCCGCTTGTATTTACGGACTTTGGCTATCCGAAGTTACGCAAGAAGTGTGTGTCTAGTACAGTCTGTATGCTATCTTCGCGTTCCACGACAGTTTAACGTCCTTTGTTCATGTTGTTCAAGAGGTAAGACCCTCGTCTACATAGCCAAATATTTATGGTTCGAATTCCATCTTAAAGGTATATTGGTGGTGTAGAGGTAACGCACGTACCTAGAAAGCGAAAAGTCAGGTTTTGAAGAGTGTGGTGGTCCTATCCTCGTTTTGTGTCCGAAACTTTACCCCCAACCACTAGGCCGTGAGTGTGGTGTTCCACGGTCTGGGTGCTAGTCTTTGGGATGAGGCCACAAACTGAGGTCCCGTGTGTAACACACATTCAGCGCACGTGAAAGAACACACGGCGACAAGGAAGTTTCCCTAGAAAAATTCTGTAGAATAAAGCCACAATCCAATTTCGGAGGAATTTTTTCCCGTTTACAGGAGAGTGCAGGTTGTTATTGCAAGAGTCTGTGTCACGCATGCAGGCAATCTCACAATAAAACTTCAAACCATAACAACAGTTTAATATAAGAGGAGAAGAGAGAAGCGCAAAGGTCCAGTTCTGTTTATGTCATAAGAGGTGTCTTCAAGGCAACATCATGTGTGTGTGTGTGTGTGTGTGTGTGTGTGTGTGTGTGTGTGTGTGTGTGTGTGTGTGTGTGTGTGTGTGTGTGTGTATGTCTGTGTGTGTGTGTCACACACAGGCACAGACACAGATAGATAGATAGACAGACAGACAAACAAACAGACACACACACATACACAAACACACTCACATGATTGAAGATTTCATTCCTTTCACCCACTTTTGGGGTATTGAGGATTTTACAAACAAATTTAATTTATAGAAAAACAAACTTAACAACAAGCCAATCACCTACGTAGCTACCCCATCACTAAAACAAATACCAGTGCTAACATAAACTCACACACTCACGCGTGCACGCGCGCGTACACACACACACACACACACACACACACACACACACACACACACACAACACACACACACACACACAAACACACGTACGCCCCCCCCCCCCCCCACATAGAAACACATAGACATAGAACCACACACACACACACACACACACACACAACACACAACACACACACATCACAACACACACACACACACACACACACACACACACACACACACACACACACACACACACACGCACGCCCACCCATCCACCCACCTACCACCCCCCCCCCCCTACACACATACAAGATCCTCCCCCCCCCCCTCCCCCCCCCTAAAGCTAACAGAAGGAGGGTCAGAGGCATGAAAGGACAGGAAGAGTGAGTGAATGACCGGTTACCTGTGCACACTTGTTATTGTAGTGTGCTATACTGTACTATACTGTACAATACTATACTGTACTGTACAGCAAGCCTGCCTGCAGTCTGGTGCCTAAAGCCTAACCCTGGCTGGTCACACTCCTTGTGTTATAGTGTACGCTGACTAAAATCTGTCTTCATATTACGCATTTCACTTTGGAAAAAAGATTTTTTTCCCCTATTATATAATATTTTTCTCTTTCTCTGTCTCTCTGTCTCTCTGTCTCTCTGTCTGTCTTTCTTTCCTCTCTCTCTCTCTCTCTCTCTCCTCTCTCTCTCTCTCTCTCTCTCTCTCTCTCTCCTCTCTCTCTCTCTCTCTCTCTCTCTCTCTCTCTCTCTCTCTCACACACACACACACACACTCTTCTCTCTATATATATACATACATACATACATATATATATATATATATATATATATATATATATATATATATATATATATATATATATATATATACAAACAATCATTTGCTTGCTTTTCTGGAAACGATGCTCCTGCACTCATGCACTCCGAGAAAAATAAGGTGTGACATGTGGTATCAGTTTTGCAAGAACAAACCACGACAAAGAAACACAAAATAAAAGACTCTTAGCAAACCAAATGGAAACATACAGCCTCCTTCTTTCAACTCTTCACACACACACACACACACACACACACACACACACACACACACACACACACACACACCACACACACACACAACACACACACACCACACACACACACACACACACACACACACACACACACACACATACACACACACACATCCCTAATTCAGCACCCAGACCTTATTTTTTTCCAGAGATTTTTCCTTTTGCGGGTGTATAACTTAAGGAAAAGCAAGATTAGGAAATGCAATGATGTGATAATTGAGAAAAAAAAGTGAAGGATACCAGGTTTTATGAAGGAAACGTTGTAAAAGAACTTTTAGGCTGAAAAGATATTCTGGTGTGTGTGTCTGTGTGTGTGTGTTTGTGTGTGTGTGTGTTTGTGCGTGCGTGCGTGCGTGCGTGCGTGCGTGTGTGTGCGTGCGTGCGTGTGTGTGTGTGTGTGTGTGTGTGTGTGTGTTTGCGCGCGCACGCAAGTTCGTGTGAGAAAACAAGCCTCGCTCAATTTGTTTACTTCTCGCGATAAAAAGCTGACGTCATAAACATGGCAGCTTCCATGATCTTTATTTCACTTCGAAAAAAGAGAAGAATTAGAAAGACACCACAACTTCAATCAAATTCAAATTCTTTATATCTTCTCATCCTGTTAGAAACATGGAAGGATTTACAAAATATCAAGTAACAAAATAAGGTTATGAAGAACAGATACTGACTTCATTTTCTTATTACTACATTTGAGACAGCCCTATTAAAATGTTTGTCACTTAAAAAACACAACAAAAGCAAACTAAAAAAGTGAAAAATAAAGAAACTGAAGCGAAGCCCCAAGATTGATACTAAAGTACACGTATCAATTACAGTTTTTTTAAATCAAAGAAAAGTATAGAAAAAATAAATAGCACATGACTTTTAAAAATTCAGCTTTCAGCATTCTGAAATTGAATAAAGCAATTTTCTGAACTTTCCAATTAAAAAAAAAGTGTCCTCCTTAACAAGGTGAAACGTACTATACAACCTTTAACGAAGAACGCTCACAGATACTATGGTGTTTCTTTCTTCTTCTTCTTCTTCTTCTGAGACTAGTAGCAAAGATTACATCACTGGATAATCTGGTAGATACTTGGCTGCCAGCCACCCCCAAAACAACCCTCGACTGCAACTGACTTAACCGCAGGTGGTTGTAATCAAACTCTCTAATCTTCCTCTCCTGTCATTTTCTCTTCATCTCTTACAGACGACAACTGTTTCTGGCAAAAAGACAGAGTACAGGTGCTGACTAAAAAAAAGACCCCTCCTCCTCATTTTAGTCTGACTCTTGGCGGTAAATCTAGAGTATTATGCGGTCTAAAAACTGTTGATTTTATTTTTTTTACTATGGAATGAGTTTTAGGTCAGCTTATATGAGATAAAATTGTCTTCATTTTCAAGCCATTTATAGCCCTTAGTTTAACAAAAGAGCAAAAGATGATTCAGTTAAACAGCATTTTGAAAGACAGATCAGAGGCGTACCGTCAAAAGACTTATGTGGCCAGTATCGCTGAATGGGTCAGAGGCCTGGACACTTCCAAAATTGGGAAGAGACCAAATAAAATCAGCTAAAATATGGTTCTACAGGTGGCTTCTAAGAGTCAAATGGTCAGACAGAAGAAAAAAATAAAAGCATTTTTGATGAACTCTCAGTGCAAGGACAAAATGTTAGCTGAAATCGATAAGCACAGACATACAAATAGGAACACACAAACAAATCTGATGACGACAGTTCTCCAAGGTAAGGTTGAGGGCAGAAGGAGAAGAGGCAGACCACCAACATCCTGCATTGCCAACATGACAGAGATGAGTAGTCTGGGAGGGCTACAGGAGCTGGTAGACCTCAGCAGAAACAGAGAGAGATGGCGAACCCTGGTGGCAATTGGTAGAGCTCCTACCGACGAGAGGGGCGACAGAGACTATACTACTACTACTACTACTACTACTACTACTACTACTACTACTACTACTACTACTACTACTACTACTACTACTACTACTACTAAATGGAATTTAGAATTTAGACTATTTAGACTCAGACTTTAGACGAACGACGACGACGACTACTACTACTACTACTACTACTCACTACTACTACTACTACTACTACTACTACTACTACTACTACTACTACTACTACTACTACTACTACTCCTGCTACTGCCACAGAACGAAACAGACATAAACTGAAATCAAGTTTCCCAATGCCAACGAAACTATCTCTCGGATCTAGACACATTAGAACCGGTAGGCAATAAACACACACAAAAGTCCTTACGCCCTAAAGCCATCGACATTATCTTTTATGTCTCCTAACCTTTGCTTCCCCCCCCCCTCTCCCCCCCCCCCTTTCCCTATTTTCACAGAATGTTCTTGCTTAAACTGATTTCAAAACAGGAACAAGATGGTCGAGAGATTGCATATCTTCCTACTTTATGTGGTTCCATTATCTTCTTTTAAAATTTTTTTTTACACAAAACATGTTTTTATTCCACCCCGAAAGCGACCTTCGTCTTGGCTGTAAATGTTAACTTAAAATGTGAAGGAGAATAGGAGATTGGTTAGAAATGATATAGGAGAAAGAACAGATGGGGGGAGGGGGGGGAGATGAAAAATATGGAACAGATTGCATTTGAAAGAGGCTCTTACGAGGTTCCGACAGACTCCATTTGAAAGAGGTTCTCATGAGGTTCAGACACACTCAGAGAGTCAGAGTGCATATTCAGGGTAACACCCAGGGTGTAAAGCTGGGTAAAGCACAACAACAACAATTCATAGACTTTAAATAAAAGAAATCCATCTGTTTTCTATGTCTCTCTGTGACACACACACACACACACACACACACACACACACACACACACACACACACACACACGTACACACGTACGCACGCACACACACACACACACACGTACGCACGCACACACACGTACACACACACACACACACACACACACACACACACACACACACACACACACACACACACATACAACCTACGAAATAATGTCATGATTCTCAAAGGGAGACAAAAAGTCTAGTCAGACAGTTGTCATAATTCATAAGGGGGGTACACAAGTTTAGAACATCACCGGCAAAACTCAACGAAGCGTAGAAGGGATGTGAAAATAACTCTTTGAGAGTGGAGCACAACAGCAAACCCCCCCCAAAAAGAGAAAGAACACCCCCTACAACAAGGAGATCTTCCCCACCAGACCAATCCCTCTCTCCCCTCCCCTCCTCCACTTGTTGTGCTAATCGAGTGTAGCAAACGTAATCTTGCACACTCGGAAAAACGCTCTGTAGTTTGTGTGTGTGTGTGTGTGTGTGTGTGTGTGTGTGTGTGTGTGTGTGTGTGTGTGTGTGTGTGTGTGTGTGTGTGTGTTGTGTGTATGTGTGTGTGTGTGTGTGTGTGTGTGTGTGTGTGTGTATGGTGTGTGTGTATACGTGCACAGGCGTGCGTGCGTGTGTGTGTGCGTGTGTTCGTATGTGCGTGTGTATGGTGTGTGTGTGTGTGCGCGCGCGTGGGTGTCTCCCCTATGTTTGTCTGTCTCGACCTCTGTCTGTCTGTTTGCCTTTCTCTCTGGTTACATGAATAAAAACATTTTTGTTTTGTTTTGCTAGTTCTACAATTACCAGAAATAGCTTTTGTTTGTTCTCTCTGTCTCTATCTCTTTGTCTCCTCTAGATCTATATCTGTCTGTCTGTTCTTTTCTGTTTTTGTATCTCTATTGTAGTGCGTAGTTGGGTACACCTGCTAGAGATACCTTCATCCGTAAGACGTAAGTGAATTGTTTTTGTTATTGGTGGTAGTGGTGATGGTACTGGCGGTGATGTTACTGTTGTTGTTTGTTTTGCATGTTGTTCTTTGTAAAAAAAAAAAAAAGGTAAAAGTACAGGTGTTCCATAACCTATGTGGTCGTAGCGCTTAAGTTTTTTTTTTTTTTAAAGACTTGTTCTTTGTGTTTGCTTCCCACAATTGTTATGGTTGAGAATGTTCTCGTTGTTCTTGATACTGTTCTTAAATTTGGATTTTTGTTTGTTTGTTGGTTGGTTGATTATTTCATTTTTTCTCATTGCTAAACGCCGCTACAAGAAACCTTTTTTTAGAAGCTCTGTAGTCATAAATCGTATGTCGCTTTTATGTTGTTTTCATCTCAGAAAATTTTGTTTACACCAGATGCTGCTGGTATTACTGTTCCTTCTGACTGTTGCAGTCACAATCATCATCAGTAACAATACCAACAAAAGATATCAACTGTACCGATCATTTACAGCTATTGTTGATTTATTTCTGATATTATATTAGTGAAGTGTTGTGTGATAGTGGTGGTAATAGAAATGTTAACGTTCATGTCAACACTGATAATGATAATGATGATGATGATGATGATGATGGTGATGATGATGATGACGACGACGACGACGATGATGATGATGATGATAACGGTGATGATGATGAAACAAACATCATATTTTGTCGTTGTCTTCATCATCAACATTGTTTTAGGGGTGAATATTCACACTGTTGTTTACGATATGGGTGATAAAAAATGCACACAATCACACACGCAACGTTTAGAACAAAATCTGAAGTCTGAAATGATTTATTGTACTTCAGCCTTTGGCCACAATACAATTCAAAGGGTAGAAAAAATATGAAGAAAATTATACATAACTCCACGTAATCATTGATAAGACCTTGCCATATTTATAACCTTGGCATGTACCCAAAACTCTCCTCCTGAAAATCCATGTTCCTAAATCATACACTAGAGACGAACAATTCAAACAAATCTTAGCTCAAGGTTAAAAAACAAAGCACAGCTCAAAACGCCAATGGGACCAAAGTTGACAGTAGAGCTATTGTTGACAATGTCAACACATGAGCATGCACAATACAAACATCAAGTGCAAAGTACATCTAATAGCTGAAATCCAAGGATCACAAGCTGTTGTATTTTTAGAACAGCTACCATACTAGACAACTTGGGAGAGAGAGAGAGAAAGAAGGAGAGAGAGAAGAGAGAGAAGAGAGAGAGAGAGAGAGAGAGAGAGAGAAGAGAGAGAGAGAGAGAGAGAGAGGAGAGAGAGAGAGAGGAGAGAGAGAGAGAGAGAGAGAGAGAGAGAGAGAGAAGAGAGAGAGAGAGAGAGAGAGAGAGAGAGAGAGAGAGAGAAGAGAGACAGACAGACAGACAGACAGACAGACAGACAGACAGACAGACAGACAGACAGACAGAGACAGAGAGAGAGAGAGACAGAGACAGAGAAAGAGACAGAGACAGAGTCAGAGACACAGAGACAGAGACAGAGAGAAAGACAGACAGAGAGAGAGACAGAGAGAGACAGAGACAGAGAGACAGAGAGAATATGGATGAATGAATGAAGAAATCAAACAAATAAAGGAACAAGACACTTAATTTGTCAACGCTATAATTATCTTTCTCTTTGCATCTCTTCTTGAGACACATACAAAAATCGGGAGAAAAGAACCCAAGAAAAGCAAGGAAAGCAATAAACAAACATGAAGACAGATAAACAGTCTGGAATAACATACAAACAAAAGAGAAACACCCAACAAATTCAAAATACTTTGTTATCTCTAAAACACACACACACTCTCTCTCTCTCTGTCTCTCTCTGTCTCTCTCTGTGTCTCTCTGTGTCTCTCTCTGTCTCTCTCTGTCTCTCTCTCTCTGTCTCTGTGTCTCTGTCTGTCTGTCTGTCTGTCTGTCTGTCTGTCTGTCTGTCTGTCTGTCTGTCTGTCTGTCTGTCTGTCTGTCTGTCTGTCTGTCTGTCTGTCTGTCTGTCTCTCTCTCTCTCTCTCTCTCTCTCTCTCTCTCTCTCTCTCTCTCTCT
>CM060317.1:80959072-80969072 GCA_030674155.1 Stramonita haemastoma
GCATGCACGTACACACATACATATACACATTCTTACACGCACGCTTGCACACACACGTACACACATGTAAAAGACAGTAAATGAAACTTTGCCTCGACGACTACAACAACAACAACAACTACTACTATACTACTACTACTACTACTACTACTACTACTACTACTACTACTACTACTACTGCTGCTGCTGCTGCTGCTGCTGCTGCTGCTGCTGCTGCTGCTGCTACTACTACTACTACTACTACTACTACTACTACTACTACTCATGCACATTTTTGTCTGTCTGTCTCTCTGTATGTCTCTGTCTGTCTGTCTGTCTGTCTGTCTGTCTCTGTCTGTCTCTCTGTGCACTATAGGTTCTATTTTCATTTAATGCTCTCTAAGCCATAAAACGGGCCATGTTATTCCGCGGGGTCTTTGTGTCTTGACAATAGATGCATTCAGAACGAACAAGCCATGAACTTTCTATTGCACGGTCAAGTCTACGGGCGGTTTATGCACACAATAAAACGGGTCGTGGAAGTAAGGTGATACTTTTGCTAATGATCATGATGATCAATCGGCTGAGAAGGAAGGTTGCGGGATGGTTAAGACGTCCGCCTGCCTAACAAGTAAGCCACAAGGTTCCGGGTTCGATTCCCCGCTTCGCCCTTTCTTCCCAGTTTGACGAAACAAATCGAACTGAATGTCAAAGTTATCCGGATGAGACTATATAAACCGAGGCCCCGTGTGTGAACGCACGCAGAACATCTTGCGCACACGTTAAAATTTCCGTTCCACCTTTTGGAAGATGAAGAGCTGGCAATACATGTAGGCCAGCAGTGGGGTTTGACAAGGGACAAGGCAGCATGGTTGTAATGTGTAGTGTAGTGCAGTGCAGTGTAGTGTAGTGTAGTGTAGTGTAGCGTAGTGTCGTGTTGTGTAGTGTTGGTGTAGGGTAGTGTAGTGTAGTGTAATGTAGTGTAGTGTGATGTAGTGTAGTGTGATGTAGTGTAGTGTAGTGTAGTGAAGTGTAGTGTAGTGTAGTGTAGTGTAGTGTAGTGTAGTGTAGTGTAGTGTAGTGTAGTGTAGTGTAGTGTAGTGTAGTGTAGTGTAGTGTAGTGTTGTGTAGTGTAGTGTAGCGTAGCGTAGTGTAGTGTAGTGTAGTGTAGTGTAGTGTAGTGTAGTGTAGTGTAGTGTAGTGCAGTGGAGTGTGCTGTAGTGTGCTGTAGTGTAATGTAATGTAATGTAATGTAGTGTAGTGTAGTGTAGTGTAGTGTAGTGTAGTGTAGTGTAGTACAGTGCAGTGCAGTGCAGTGCAGTGTAGTGTAGTGTAGTGCAGTGCAGTGTAGTGTAGTGTAGTGTAGTGTAGTGCAGTGTAGTGTAGTGTAGTGTAGTGTAGTGTAGTGTAGTGTAGTATGGTGTAGTGTAGTGTAGTGTAAAGTAGTGTGGTGTAGTGGTGTGGTGTAGTGTAGTGTAGTGTAGTGTAGTGGAGTGGAGTGGAGTGGAGTGGAGTGGAGTGGAGTGGAGTGCAGTGCAGTGCAGTGCAGTGCAGTGCAGTGGAGTGGAGTGGAGTGAAGTGCAGAGGAGTGGAGTGGAGTGAAGTGCAGAGGAGTGCAATGCAGTGCAGTGAAGTGCAGTGCAGTGCAGTGCAGTGGAATGGAGTATGCTGTAGTGTAATGTAGTGTAATGTAATGTAATGTGGTGGAGTGTAATGAAATGTAATGAAATGTAATGTAATGCAGTGTAGTGTGTTGCAGTGCAGTGCAGTGTAGTGCAGTGCAATGTAATGTAATGTAGTGTAGTGTAGTGTGGTGTAGCGTAGCGTAGTGTAGTATAGTGTAGTGTAGCGTAGTGCGGTATAGTGTAATGTAGTGGAGTGGAGTGTAGTGTAGCATAGCGTAATGTAGCGTAGTGTAGTGTAATATAGTGTAGTGTAGTGTAGCTAATGCGGCCTTTAGCCGCCTGACATGTCAGCCACACAAGGCCAGCTATTCATGCATAGTTCCCTGTACTGACAATGGCTATTCTGTTCCGTGCTGTGGCCTTGGCACTGTGAGAACGGATCGAAAACTACCGTGAGGGTGGGTAGGGTAGGTGGAGGGATGGGGTGGGTAGGCCTGGGAGAATATGTTTGCAGCTGTGTAAGGTCTCATGAGAGTGATGAATGCCTTTAAGTGTCAACACAAGCTAAATTACCCTTTCCCCCCATTTTGTTTTTTAGTGTTCTTTCTTTTCGTTTTAGAAGGGGTATTACAATGTTCAAACACGTGTTTTTATTTATTTTTTATTATTATTCAAAACTCTCTGCATATTTGGTATTCTGTTCGTGTCATCAGCGCTACTGACCCCACTCTCTCCCTAAGTTATGGGAACACCTTTACCTTTTACCTTGTGTTATTTGTAACATTAGCCACAAAGCATTACCTGTTCTTTCACTGCATAGGTGTTTAATGTATGTGCAAGATGTTTGGCGCGTGTTCATGTACAATACCTAGGTAAAAAAAATGTTATGGAGGGGAGGGGGGGAGGGGGGGAAAGGGAGGGATAACCTAGTAGTTGGAGCTTTTTACTCGTGATTTGATGACCCAGGATCGAAGCCTAGGTTTAAAGCCACTACCGAACGCCCCTTGAAGCGGATTGTCCCCCCCCCCTCCCCCCTTAGACTTACATAAGTACTGACCCCCCCCCCCTTCTCTCTCTCTCTCTCTCTCTCTCTCTCTCTCTCTAGCTCCCCCCCCTCCCGAGGTCGGTAGCATTACAAATCAAATCCTGAATTTCCCTCTCTCTATCCCCTCCCCCCTCCTCTCACTCTCTGCCTTTCTCTATAAATACGTTTAGACAAAGCACAGTCATTCATAAAAAATCAATCAAAAGACACCACTAGCAGAGCTGTATAGAAGACAAGCTATAGTAGGCCTATAGTCTCCTAGTCTATTTCGGCCTCCAAAAACAAAAGGCCACTGGGCTGTTAACGGGATGTGCATGGCTGTCGTCTGCAGATTGCAGGATGGACCGGAAATGACCAGAAGTGACGGAAGGAAGAAGGTCTCGAGCGTCCGGAAAGTAAACTGAAGATTCGCCCAGCTGAGAATTCCACAGAATAAGAACACCGTCATTGTGAAGATGTGATCTATTTTTGTCCTGGATTGAGTTGGAGGGATGGTGGGGGTTGTTTGTTCTTGGTGATAGCTTAATTGAGAGTGGGGTTTGGTTTCTGTGTGTCTGTCTGACTGTCTGTTTAGAAAATAGTGTTTAAAAAAAAAAGAGAGAGAAATGCATGTATATCTACATACAGTATATACGTATGTTACTCTCTCTCTATCTCTCTCTCTCTCACAAAGACACACACATACACAAGACAGATACACGCGCGCGCGCGCGCGCGTGCATGCATGCGTGCTTGTGTGTGTGTGTGTGTGTGTGTGTGTGTGTGTGTGTGTGTGTGTGTGTCTGTGTTTTTGTGTGTGTTTACGAGAGTGTGTGTATATGTAAATTTGCGTATGTACACAAGCATGCACACGTGCTTGTTTTCTTGTCTGCATAAGCTTAGGTGTGTGAATTCAATACGGTAGAACTATCATGTAAACATCAAGAGCACACAATCGTTTCATTTACATGCTGAACAATCTCTCCCTACACACTGGCATACCATCCCCCTACTACATTTTGCTGCCAGATCTTTCTGGGTTTTAGCACACACACTACACTGATAACCTCTGCCTCTTCCCATATCATTCTTTATTGCCAGGTACTGATAAAACCTTAGCTAACACACATCAAAGCAGCTTTGTGGGTTCGAACACCTCTCCCTCAGTCCCTCACCCCCCCTTTCAAACCCCCCCCCCCTGCCCGGCCCCCACCCACGGGTCTCTTTACCCTAGAGACAAGGTTATCAGGGGACAGAGCCCTCTTTCCATAAAACACATTGCTGTGACGCCATGCCTTGTACTATTCCTATTTGACCTTCATCGCAGTGTTTCCCGGCAACTGGGTAATAAAAAAAACTTTGCTTGGATTTCTTTTTTTCTGTTTATGTTTTGTTTATCTTGTTTTTTATAGATTAAGGAGGTTTTGGTTTGTTTGTACTGCAAGCACAGAGTGGACTCAATACGTGTGCTGTATTGTTAAAAAAGGTAAGTGGCTTTTTGTTTTTGATGCAAGCATACGCAATGTTACTTACACATTGGCACATACAAACTAACATGGATAGGAATGAGTAGGTGTATGTAGATATGCGTGCACATGGGCACACACGTGTGTGATTCTAGACTATATGAGCACGTGCATTTTCACACATACACGCACAGAGGCAGAAATTTACACACACACACACATACACACACACACCACACACACACACACACACACACACACACACACACACACACACACACACAACACACATAAACACACACATACACACACACACACATACACACACATACATACACGCGCGCGCGCTATCTATCTTGGCCCAAAATCACCAAGATACGTGCATGTTCGTATATCACACGTTCAAATCCTAACATTAATGTCATTCAGAAGATTCTCCCTCTCAGTGTGAAAGATATGTTTACAGCCTATCATTCCTCACTTAGACAGACTCCAGTACCAGACACAGTCCAATGCAAACACTCATATCTCTATAGTTGGATGTATGTCAAGAGATAAAAATCCCCACCCCCAACTGTCAAGTAAATAAGATATTATTATAGTAACGACTCCTGCACGACACCACCCGCCATTACCGCACAAATCCACATTCAAGCGCACAACAACACGCGTTATCAGTTGGGTGTTTACAGATGTGATATAAGTTGCGAGGGGTTAAGAACAAGATAAAGGAAGTTATCTTTTGTCAAAGGGTGTTTACTTGCAAGCTTATATCCTTTGTGTCCCTTCGGATGAGACTATAAACCGAAGCCCCGTGTGCGAACGCACATAGAACATTTTGCTCACACGTTCAATCCTGTTCCGCTTTTCGAAAGAGTAGGCCATTATGTGCCGGTGTGAACAGATGACAAGATTTACATAAACTGCATACACACGGGGACTAGATGTTAAAAAGCACATGTGGGCTTATTCCATTATTCTCGATATAAAAGACTAAATAGATAAGTAAATATGTCTAGAAATGACACAAACACCAGACCAAAACAGGTTTCTCCTAGCCAAGCCAAAAGACAACGTAACATAGCAGAGGTCAAGAAAGCCAGCAGGAAGAGAAAACAGACACACAGCCAGTTATAATTAGAAGCTCATCTCTCACTGCCACTCTGCCAAAGGACACAGCTGCCATTTTCCCCCACAGGCCCAGAAAGACATTGGCATCCGGCCAGCTCTGGCATCATTCAGAGTGGATGCGAGTGTGATTTTGTTCCACCTCAACGAATTCTGCACCCTGGTATTTCTGTGTCTGAATGCTGAAGTTAAATGAGTTTCACAAAAAGTTTAAAAAAATTCAAGATCAACACGGTTTTAAGTTAATAGTTATTTTTGTGCTGTCTTGCTTTGCGTTTTTCAAACAAAATAAAATATGTATTGTTGCTTGACGTAACTGTTGTCTATGTTTTTCTTTTTGATTATCATACTCTCATTGCTGTTATTATCCTCTTTTTATTCCTTTTAACGTCTTTTTATTATAAGTGGCACACAGACACACATTTTAACAATGTGTGTGTGTTGTGTGTTGTGTGTGTGTGTGTGTGTGTGTGTGTGTGTGTGTGTATGTGTGTGTGTTTATGTGTATGAGAGAGAGAGAGAGAGAGAGAGAGAGAGAGAGAGAGAGAGAGAGAGAGAGAGAGAGGAGAGAGAGAGAGAGAGAGAGAGAGAGAGAGAGAGAGGTGTGTGTACTGTATGTGTGCGTGTCTCTGTCTCTGTCTCTCTCTCTGTCTCTCTCTGTCTCTCTCTGTCTCTCTCTGTCTCTGTGTGTGTGTGTATGTGTGTGTGTGTGTGTGTGGTGTGTGTGTGTCTGTGTGTCTGTGTATGTGTCTGTATCTCTCTGTACGTGTAACAGAGTGATAGATTTTTTTGTCCATGGCACAGATCTGACATGAGGACTGCCTGAAAACACCACACCACCCAATGTACAGTCAGTTTAGCAGGCAGAAGAAATGTCATGGAAGGATGGTGCTGTTGATGATGCAAGATTTGCACAAGGGATTTAGAATGACTCTCCTCCATGCGTGGCTATTGATCACTGAAAACTTTGTTTCTTCTGGGAGGAGAGAGGGCTGTGTTGACAACAGTGTATTGGATTTGTGAAGGAAAATGAGATATGTTCTTTGAAGCAGATATATATATATATATATATATATATATATATATATATATATATATAATGAGAGAGAGAGAGAGAGAGAGAGAGAGAGAGAGAGAGAGAGAGAGAGAAAAGACAGACAGACAGACAGACAGACAGACAGACAGACAGACAGACAGAAAGACAAACAGACAGACAGAAAGACAAACAGATAGACAGACAGACAAACAGACAGACAAAAAGACAAAAAGACAGAGACATAGACATAGACAGAAATTGGGTATGCTTACAATCATAATATGTGCCTACAACATATGTATCAGTGCACAACATCGTGCTGTTCATAATTATATTGAACAACCTCTCCCAACAACACACTAGCACGCCCCCCCCCCCCCCGCCCCCCTGCTACCCCCTTCACCCTCCCCCTTCCTTCCATACAACATTTACTGCCAGATCTTTCTGGTTTCACCCCACACACTGATAACCTCTAGTCTCTTCAGGAATCTTTTTTTTTTTCTTTTTTTCACAGGTACTAGCTGATAAAACCTTGCCTAACACACATCAAAGTAACCGCATTTGGTTCCAACACCTTCGGTTAAAGCCAACCCCTCCCCCTTCCTTCTATTTATTTTTTTTTACCCCACGAGCCTCTTTAGTCAAGAGACAATGTTATCAGGAGATTCAGCCCTCTTTCCATCAAACACGTAGCTGTGACGCCATGCCTTGTACTATTCCTATCTGACTTTCATCCGTGTGTTTCCCAGTAACTGTGGAGAGTGGAGATTTGTTTGAGTTTCTTTTCTTTTTTTTTTCTTTATACCTTTTTTGTTTTATTAAGGACTGGGGAGATTGGGTCTATTTTTATCAATGCAAGCCCATTGTTGACTCTTTGAGATTGGGCAGTATTGTAAAGGGGTCAATGACCTTGTTTGATGGAGACAAATATGCACTGTTACATATCAACTTGCGGGCTCGCGCGCGTGCAAACACACATACATACTCACACACACACACACACAACCACCCCCCCACCCCCACACCCCCCCCCCCCCACAGGCCCCCCCCCCCCCACACGCCCCCCCCTCCCTTTCTATCCTTGCCCATACACCTAGGTAACTGATGTTCGTATGTCACACGTTCAAATCCTAAATGCTTTTCGTCCATTCTCCCTCTCAATGTAAAGATATGTTTACAGCTATAATTCGTCACTTAGACAGCTTCAGTACCAGACACACTCCTATGCAAACACTCATATCTCTATAGTTGATATATGTCAAGAGACAGAAATCCACTCAATTGTCAAGTGAATGAAATATAATAACAACTCCATTACGACACCCGCCGTTCAGGCACAAAAATACATTCCATCATACAAAGATAACCTGCTATCAGTTAGATATTTACTTTGAGAGAAGAACGATAAGTTGTGAGTGGTTAAAACTATGACAAAAGAAGCTATCTTTCGTTGGTATATTTGCTTACAAGTATATGCCCGTTCTGTCTTGTGTTTTGATAATTCGGTTTGGCTTTATAATATATCTTTTATATTACAATATATGGAAAAAACCTGCAGGCATTCATTCAATCTTAAAGAGTACAAAGCTGTCTAAAGATATAATACACTACAATAGGTATTTGTGAGAGATCAAAGTCTTTTTAGTCTGAGGTATATAATATATAGCAGCAAGATACATTCACACACACACACACACACACACACACACACACACACACACACACACACACACACACACACACACAACACACACACACACACACTGACCCCCCCCCCACAAAACACACATACACACCCCCCCCCCCCCCACACACACACACAAACACACGTCCTTCTTCCTTTCTTTTCTCCATCCTACTCCAAGGACACGCATTCCAGTCCAGGCAATTATGATACCACCAGAATTCCAGAACAGCGCTCCTCTAGGCCCGCAGATTACCTAACACACAAGAGGCTGAGAAAGCCAGCAGGCAGAGAAGAAAGATACACACGGACACGGCCAGCTATAATTAGAATCCAATTTGCCGCTGCCACTCTGCCAATGGACACAGCTGCCATTTTTTCCCACAGGCCCAGAAAGACATTGGCATCTTGCCAGCTCTGGCATCATTCAGAGTGGATGCTAGTGTCGTTTTGTTCCACCTCAACGAATGCTGTTCCTGCTATTTCTGTCTGTGTCTAAAAGCCGAAGTTATTACATTCCATGAAAGGAGGCAATTTTACCAAGGATGTGGTTTAGAATGATACTGTAGTTCTCGATTTAGCTCTGCGTTCATCAGACAAATGATACGAATTATCATTTCAAGTAACTCAGATATATGTTTTAAGGTATGAAACTCCAGAAGACAAGAACGTTCATCAAACCATTACATCAACCGGAAACGTGTGTTTTTTTCTTGAAAACTCTCTCCCTCTCCCCTCCTCTGAATTTCTCTCTCATAATCATACCGTTTTGATATCACTGTACATGCATATGTAGGTGTGTGCATGTGCATGCACCCACGAGCATGGCGCGCGCGCGCGCGTGTGTGTGTGTGTGTGGTGTGCGCGCGCGCATAGACAATGATGAACAATCATGCTATTGGCTGTCAGTTTACAAGCATGTATCATGTAAACTTATCAATAGTATATTAAACCACATTCCTTGAAACTCTCATGCCTCATTATTGTCCAAATTAAATTATTAATATAAATGCACAGGTACGTGTACATGTGTGGCACGTCTGCATGTTGTGCGTGTGTGTTGTGGATGTGTATGTGTGGTATGTGTGTGTGTGCTGCTACGTGTTGAGTGTGAGTGTGTTGTGATATGTATGTGCGTGTGTATGAGTGTGTATGTATGCATGTATGTGTATGTATGTGGGTGTAGGTGTGTATGTGTGTGTATGTCTGTGTATGTGCACAGCTAACTGCTATCAAAACTCCTCCATACCACAGATCTGGCATGGGGAGGTTTCCACAGTTAGCACCACGGAATACACAGAAGTCAGTGTAGCAGGCATTACACATGTCATGGAAAGAATAGGATGTTAATGGTGATGCCAGATTTGCACAAGGATGGAGGATGACTCTCTTTCCCTGTATGGCTATTGATCACAGGGACCTTTTCCTCTGGGACAGGGAAACTGGGCTGTGTAGTGCAGCAGAGCACTGGCTTTGTAAAAAGAAAAAACAAAGCTCATGGACTTATTCTATTTGAAGCACAGAGAGAGAGGGGGGGGAGAGGACGGAGAGGGGGGAGAGAGAGAGAGAGAGAGAGAGAGAGAGAGAGAGAGAGAGAGAGAGAGAGAGAGAGAGAGAAGAGAGAGAGAGAGAGAGAGAGAGAGAGAGAAGAGAGAGAGACAGAGAGAGAGAGACAGAGACAGACAGACACAGACAGAGAAGACAGACAGACACAAGACAGATAGACAGACAGGCACAGAGACACAGAAGTATATATGCGTATGTGGGCATCTGTGCACATGGGCCGAGTGTACACATGCAGGCATGTAGCCTGAACGTGCATCCAAGTGCAATGTTCTGCTTTTATGCGTAAGCATGGATGTGCATAATTATGACCACAACATGACAATGGTAAAATAGGAATTAGAGCATGCCATTGCTCTGTTTACAGGCGGAACAATCTCTCCCTACACTCTGACATACTATCCCCTACCACATTTCGCTGCCGATCTTTCTGGCTTTTACCACACACTACACTGATAACCTCTGCCTCTTCACATATCATTCTTTATTGTCAGG
>CM060317.1:80989072-81001572 GCA_030674155.1 Stramonita haemastoma
AGAGCAGATGTTGCTGTTGCAATGCGAGCTTTCACTTCATTGTTTGATGTGCCATCTTTTGTTAGGATGGAGCCTAAGTATTTGAATTGGCTCACCTCTTCCAATATTTCTCCATTCATCTTTATTTCCGTGATGTCATTACTCGCGCTGTTGACCATGATCTTTGATTTCTCTGTACTGACCTCCATGCCGTATGCGCTCGCTCGATCTGTTAAATTGTCTGTGAGGATTTGCAGTTCTTGTTTGCTGCTGCCCATGAGGTCAATGTCATCTGCAAATCTGAGGTTGCAAAGGGGTCTTCCACCAATGGAGATGGAAGTGTGGTGGTTTTGCAGTGTCTCTGTCATGATGTTTTCGAGGAAGAGGTTGAAGAGTACAGGTGAGAGAAGGCAGCCCTGGCGAACCCCAACCGTGGTCTTATATCTGTGTGTGTATGTGCGTGTGTGCGTGCACATGTGGGTGCATCTGTGGCTTTAACTTTTATCTCCAGCTCATCCCACACAAACATTTGTGTCTTTATATCTTCCGCAGCCTGTCTGAACTTCAAACCCCAGCAACATTTAACACAAGCTTGAACACGTAGTCTCACACCAGCACCAACAAAACTGATTTAAAGTTAAATGCGCTAACACCTCCCACCCACACACCAACACGCGCATATGCATGCACGCACGCACGCACACGCGCGCACACATACATACACACACACACAGAGTCTGCCTGACAAGGAGCCACTAAAGAGTGATGGTGGTGATGGTGATAGTGGTGGTGGTGGTAGTGGTGATGGGGGGACACGATAGCCTAGTGGTCAGAACATTGCACTGGCAATTTGACGACCCGGGTTCGAGTCCCGTTTGAAGGGATTTTTTCCCCTGGAGTTAACATCAGTGCTGACTCCACTCTCCCCAAAAGTCCTTCGGATGAGACTGTAAACGGAAGCGCTGTGTACGAACGCACGCAAAACATCTTGCGCACACGTTAAATCCTGTTCCGCTGTTCGTAAGAGTAGGCCATTGTGTGCCGGTGGGAACAGATGACAAGATTGACAAAACTGCATACACACGGGGACTGGATGTTAAAAGGCACATGGGTGCTTATTTCATTATCCTCGATATAAAAGAATAAATACAAAAATGAACAAACATGCGCGCGTGCATGCACGCACGCACAGACACAGACACACAGACACCTCATTCTATATGTCATGGTATTCTTGTATCCTATTTTTAATCAGAGTTGAAAAACAGCTTTAGAAATTGCTGCAGAGGGGAGGGGTAGGGCGAACGGGGGGGAGGTAAGAGAGAGAGAGAGAGAGAGAGAGAGAGAGAGAGAGAGAGAGAGAGAGAGAGAGAGAGAGAGAGAGAGAGAGAGAGAGAGAGAGAGAGAGAGAGGAGAGAGAGAGAGAGAGAGAGAGAGAGAGACAGAGACAGACAGACAGACAGACAGACAGACAGACAGACAGAAGACAGAGAGACAGAGACAGACAGAGACAGAGAGACAGAGAGAGACAGAGAGACAGAGAGAGACAGAGAGACAGAGAGACGAGAGAGAGAGAGAGAGGAGAGAGAGAGAGGAGAGAGAGAGAGAGAGAGAGAGGAGGGAGAGAGAGAGAGGAGAGAGAGAGAGAGAGAGAGCTGTTGTGTCAGTATGTGGGTTTTGTCCTTAAGTGGACAGGCTCAATGGAGCTAAGAACTCCCCCCCCCTCCTACTGTGAAGAAGCTTACTAAGAACACTTCTGATGAAATGCTGCGTACTGTAATCGTAAGCGAGTACTCGTTTTATGTTTATTCTTGATGGATTATTATCTATATAACATCTTTTTTTTCAAGCCGTCATTTTGGGTTAAATTTTCATCTGAATTGATAAAAAGCAAAATGCTCAGCACTTTACAATTAATTTCCTGTGACTACTTATTTTTAACCGGATTTGGAACATATTAATCCTGTCATTTAGATGAGGCTATTAACCGAGGCCCCGTGTGCGAACTCACGCAGAACATTTTGGGCATACGTTAAAAGCCCGTTCCCTCCTTTCAAAAGAGCAGACCATTGTGCGCAACAAAACGAAAAAAAACAGTATGCAAACAGGTGTCGTGTTTAGACACCACCCCTACGGAAAAATCGGGGAGTTGGAATCCTTAAGGTGGTTCGGGGCTGTATATGGCAACGTTCTGGCGGCCCCTGCGATGGTCCTGTAACCATTCGTATCGGCGATTGCCTTTCCAGTGAACCATTCCAGCAACGTGGGAGAGGAGGGGGGGGGGGGGGGGGGGGGAGGCGTCTGCTGCATGGGTAGCAGCTTGTTCACTATACTTACTTACCCAGGCTTTGCGCTCTAGAGCCTAGAGTGATACTCCATAATCTTCTGAGACTGCCCGACGCCTACTACAATCCAGTTAGCGACAGGAGAGCCATTTAAGGACACCACAGCTGGGGTTGGAGGGGAGGAAGGGGAAGGGGAGGAGTGGTGTGTGTGTGTGAGGGGGGAACACACACAAGAAAGAGGCTACCCAAACAAGTACCAGCCCCCGCTGATGCCTTTTCTGAACAATTAGATTTGTCTGCCATTAAACCTGTTGCTGCTGACGCTGCTGCTGCTGCTGTTGCTGTTGGTGTTTCCGCTGATTTTGTTGCTGTTGTTGCTGTTGTTGCTGTTTCTGCTGCTTTTGTTGCTGTTGATGTTGTGCTATTGTTTCTGCTGCTGTTGCTGCTGTTGTTGCTGTTGTTTTGCTGCTGTTGTTGCTGTTGTTTCTGCTGCTGTTGTTGCTGATGTTGTTTCTGTTGCTAGTGCTGCTGCTGCTGTTGTTTCTGCTGCTTTTGTTGCTGTTGTTGTTGTTTCTGTTGCTGTTGCTGTTGTTTCTGTGTGTTGTTGTTGTTTCTACTGATGCTGTTGCTGATGTTGCTGTTGTTGTTTCTGCTGCCGTTGCTGTTGTTGTTGTTTCTACTGATGCTGTTGCTGATGTTGCTGTTGTTGTTTCTGCTGCCGTTGCTGTTGTTGTTTCTGCTGCTGCTGTTGCTGCTGACGCTGTTGCTCTTTTTTTGTTGTCTGAAATCGGTGGTGGTACTGTGATAATGAAGTGTTTTTTAGCTGTCTTTTCTTTCCCTTTTTCTCTCTGTTCATATCTGTCGGTGTGTGTGTGTATGTACGTGCGTGCATGCGAGCGTGTGTGCGTGCGTGCGTGAGAGTGTGTATGTGTGAGTGTGAGTGAGTGTGTGTGTGTGTGAGTGTGTGTGTGTGTGTCTGTGTCTGTGTCTGTGTATTCATCCGAATGTGCTTATGAGCACACATGTGTGTATGTGTACGTGTGTGTGTATGCACACACATGTAGTGCCTGAATATGCTTGTGTATGTGTGCACATTACAACACATACATACACACACATTACAACGAACTATCACAAACACACACAAACACACAAACACACACAACAATCACACACCACACACACACAAAAACAACACCACAAACACACACACACACACAACACACAAAACACACACACAACACACAACACAACAAACACACAGTGCACACACATACGATTCTGTAAAAAAAGAGCCCTGACAACACTGTATGCTTCTCTCAATGTTAATAAAAATACACCTTAAAAGTGCTGCAGTATTGTATGGGAAGAGGCAAAAAAAAAAAAAAGGAAAAAGGAAAAAAAAAAAAGAGCCCTGAGAAGAAGACAGACGGGGATGTGAGAGGAGGAGATGGGAGGAAGGGAATGGATGGAGTGATGACGATGACAGCATGAGGGGGGGGGGGGGGGGGGGCGGAGAGGGGGGGGGGGGTGACGTTGGAAGAACACAGCAGGGGGCCACCAAAACACGTTCCAGTACAGTCTCCCGATTGTGCATTATTTTTGTGAGCAATTAGTTTTGTTGGCCATTAATTAAACCTGTTAGGCTACTGACCTTGCTGCTGCTGTTGTTGTTTTGTTTTTGTTGTTGTTGTTTTTGTTGTTGTTGTGGTGGTGGTGGTTGGAGCTTGCTTGTGGTGCTATGATAATGAGTTCTTTCTTTTTCTGTCTGTCTGTCTGTCTCTGTCTTTTCTGTCTGTCTGTTTTTCTCTCTCTCATTGTGTTGTGCATGCAAAGAAATTGATAGCATGGGTAGAAGGGGGGTAACTGCGCACTAGAATGTTGGAGTTATGTGTGACTGTGTTCGTGTGTACTTACGTGCATGCACGCATAATTATGTGTGTGTATGTGCATGAGGGTATAGAATGTGTGGCCTGTGTAAGTGTGGGGTTTAAGATTTGTGCGCACGCAAGCATGGGTGTGTTTATGAATGTATGCATAATTATAAAAATGCGCATTCATGCCAGAGCACAAACATGAATCTATGTACATGTGTTCATGCATTAATGCACACACATTTACGTCCATGCAGGAGTTTGAACTACACCACGTTTAATACATGCATAGCTGTGCATATGTGAGTGCATCTGGGGATTCAACTCTGATGGTGATCCAATCTATGTTTAATCTCTGTTCCTTTTTTTACTGTTTCATAATCCGTCGGTTGTGCGTACGTGCGTGCGTGTGTGCATGCGAGCTTGTGTGTGTGCGTGCTGAGAGAGGTGTTAGTGTTGGTGTGTAAGTATTTGTGCGACGGCATGGGAACAATTCGTATCACACGCGATTGTCTTTCCAATGGACCATTCCAGTGACGTGGATAGAAGGGAGGGGGGTCTGCTGCATGGGTAACAGCTTTCCCTCCATACTTACTTACTTACCAGGCTTTGTGCTCTAGAGCCTAGAGCGTAACTCCATAGTCTTCCGATACTGACGGATGCCTACATCCATCCATCTGCAAGAAGATGATTTACACTTTACCGATAAAAAATCCTACATTGTATAAGACCTGACAATTCTGTGTCCTGTTCATTTTTTTTATATATCAAAAGTTGCTGCAGAGGGAGTGAAGGGAAAAAGGAAGGAAAAGGGAGACAGAGTAGGGAGGGGGAGTGGGGAGAGAGGGAGTGAGGGAGGGGGAGGTGGAGGAGTAGAATGGGGATGGTGGAGGTAAGAACAACACCAGAGGGTACCACCAAAATAAGCTCCAGTCTCCTTGATGCCTTTTCGAACAATTAGATTTGCTGGGCATTATACCTGCTGCTGCTGCTGCTGCTGCTGCGGTTGATGCTGCTTTGGTATACTGCAGGTGCTGTGAAGTAAAATTCGTTTTCTGTCTGTTTGCTTGTGTGTCTGTGTGTCTGTTGGTGTGTCTGTCTGTTGTCTGTTTTTGTCTCTGTCTCCTTATTTCTTTGTCACTCTCTGTCTCTGTCTGTTTGTTTGTCTCTTTCTCTGTCCCTGTCTCTGCTGTCTCCTTCTCTGTCTCTGTCTTTCTCTGTCTCTCTCTGTTTGTCTGTCTCTTTCTGTTTCTGTCTGTCTCTATCTTTCTGTGTCTCTGTCTGTCTGTCTCTCTGTCTGCCTGTCTGAGTGTTATCTGTGCTATGGTTTTGTTCTACATGCAAAGATTCGAATAGTGTGTGAGTGCTCTTGTGTGTGTGTGTGTTGTGTGTGTGTGTGTGTGTGTGTGTGTGTGTGTGTGTGTGTGTGTGTGTGTGTGTGTGTGTGTTGTGTGTGTGTGTGTGTGTGTGTGTGTGTGTGTGTGTGTGTGGTGTGTGTGTGTATGTTGTGTGTTTTGTGTGAGTGTGTGTGTGTGTGTGTGTGTGAGGGTAAGTGTGTATATGTGTGTGTTTGTGTGTGTAACAAGTGTGTTCGTATGTGAGTGCATACATACATGCTTGCATGCGTTTTTGTGCGCACAAATATATGTTATGTTTGCATGTGTGTGCGGCACTCATGCATAAATGCGTGCATCCATCCAGGTGTTCGAATGAAACTATGTACATACATCTATGTGTATGCAAGTGGGAGTGAATTTATGCATTAAATAGTGATCGGGAATCAACCTATGCACAAATTGACATTAAAAACTCTTGCATGATATAATGTGACATTAAAAACTCCTGCATGATATAATGTGACATTAAAAACTCTTGCATGATATAATGTGACATTAAAAACACTTGCATGATAAAATGTGACATTAAAAAACTCTTGCATGATATAATGTGAAATTAAAAACTCTTGCATGATATATCTAAAACTTCGAAGCCAGTCAGATTTGACACAAGCTTTAACCATTGGGTAGACCCACATCAGCATAAACAACAACGATTTTTTTCGTTTTTAAAATTTAAAAAAATCTCATTTTGTATAAAGCCTGACAATCCTGTGATGTTTCTTTCATCAGTGTGGAAAAAAAAAAGCTTTGGAGGTTGCTGCAAAGGGAGAGGGGAGGGAGGGGGGCAAAACAAGAGAGATAAGAGATCCACAGAGGAGGAAGAGAGGGGGAAATGGAAGGGGGGGGGGTGGGGGTGGAGGCGGAACATCACAACAGGGGATCACCTAAACATGTTTCAGTACAGTCCAACATCCTGATGCATTTTCTGAGCTATTAGATTTGTTGGCTATTAAAGCTGTTAGTGCTTGATGGTGTGTTGTTTTGTTGTTTGTTATTGTTGTTGGTGGAGTTTTGCGTGTGTGGTGCTGTGATCATGAGGTTCTTTCTTTTCTTTTCTCTCTTTTCTGAAGGTGTGTGTTCTGATTCACCACGACTTTGTTGTATGTGTGTGTGTGTGTGTGTGTGTGTGTGTGTGTGTGTGTGTGTGTGTGTGTGTGTGTGTGTGTGTGTGTGTGTGTTGTGTGAGTGTGTTTGGTGTTGTGTGTGTGTGTGCGTGTGTGGAGAGAGGAGGAGAGAGAGAGAGAGAGAGAGAGAGAGAGAGAGGAGAGAGAGAGAGGAGAGAGAGAGGAGAGAGAGAGAGAGAGAGAGAGAGAGAGAGAGAGAGAGAGAGAGAGAGAGAGAGAGTATGCGCGGGCAGGGGTGTGTGGTTAGTACGTGTGTACATACATGCGTTCATGTGATTGTGTACATGAGCGTGCATGTTTGTGTGCACATGCATGCATATGTAAATATATGCGCATGATATTACTGTCTAGACATGTGTGCGTGTAAGTTTGTGTGTGTATGTGAGTATGCATGCATATGTGTACACGCGTGTGTGCATGTGTGAGCATGTGTGTGCATGCACACAAACGCGTGTGCATGTGTGCACAAGCGTGTGTGCTTTCCACGTACATCCATCTATGCGTGTATTCGAACCTGACTGCGTACAAACAATCAAGAGAGTCTATGGATTAAACTCTGATTGTGAGCCTATCGACGCAAGCACAGCAGGTGTTTGTGTGTGTAAACTCTCTTCGGCGATCAATCTAAAACTTCAAAGCCATCAAGGTTTAACACCAGCTTTAAAACACATAGATGGATGGCAACATCAACAACAGTTGATTACAAGAAGAGAAAAAAGGGCCATTATGTGTAAGGCCTGACAATCCTGTCCTCTCTCTTTCATCACCTAGCAAAACAGCTTTCAAAAGAGGGGGATGTGGGAGGGACAGGGTCTTCTGTCTGTCTGTCTGTTTGTCTGTCGGTCGGTCTGTGTGTCTGTGTGTCTGTCGTCTGTCTGTCTGTCTCTCTATGTGTCTGTTTATGTGTCTGTCGGTTTTTTCTTTATCTTTACTGTGTGCATGCTCGCAGGTATGTAGATAATTAATAATAATAATAATAATAATAATAATTAAATAATAATTAATAATAATAATAATAATTAATTACATGGAACTTATATATCGCTATATCTTGTAAAAACAAATCAAAGCGCTTATGTATTTGTGTGGTTATTTGTGTGGTGTGTGTGTGTGTGTGTGTGTGTGAAGTATAGTATATATATGTTTATATATATATATATATATATATCTATCTCTCTCTCTTCTCTCTTCTTCTCTCTCTTATATATATATATGGAGAGGCAGACAGACAGCCCGCCAGACAAAGACATACAGACATACAGACAGAGAGAATCAAAGAAACACACAGACAGACGGAGACAGAAACATAGACAAAGCACCAATCACACACCAACAGACAGAACAAAGAGACAGATAAACGCAAACAAAGACACCGACAAACCCAAACCAAAACAAAGCTAGACACACACACACACACACACACACACACACACACACACACACACACACACACACACACACACACACACACACTGACAACAGACATACAGACAGACAATAGACAGACAGACAGACAGACAGACAGACAGACAGACAGACAGACAGATAGATACAACAGATCTGGACACTCTCAGGAAATCCCCAACGTCATTGTGCAGTAGCTTCCTTACGGAAATTTGACATGTCAACAACCTTTACACAATGTCCAACCTCTGTCCTTAGAGTAAAAGGACATTTACGCCCCCCCCACTTCCCTCCTCACCCCAACCCTCTCTCTGTCTCTCTCTCTGTCTCTTTTCTCTCTGTCTCTCTCTCTCTCTCTGCTCTCTCCTTCTCTCTCTTACTGCTTAAAACTTCGTTTACGTGTAATGGGATCAATGTACATGTAGATGTGGTCTAGAGGTAAAGCACTTGTCTAGAAAGCGAGAGTTTGCGGTTCGATCCCCTTGTGGAACCTCAACTTTTTCTTCCGTTTGCCTGATGTAGAGTGATATGGTCTGTGTACTAGATTTTCGGATGAGGCGATAAACTAGAGCTCTTGTGCAATACTTATTCGCATGTAAAAGAACACGCGGAAGACAGCTGAGTTTGGTGAATTTTTCATTTGGCCCAAAGGTCACTGACAACCTTCACCTTCACCTGTCCCGTAGGCCCACCGTGGCGTGTGTACCCACTGAAGATTTTGCCAACCAGCTTCCTCCATCCCATCGAAGTGTACTCCATAGAGAGTGAAAAACCACATTGTATGCAGAAATATCTGCCGTGGCTGAAAGGGGTGTAGAACACAATATAACACGATAAATACCACGCAACACAATACAATACAACGCAAATACAATACAATACAACAAAATACAGGTCAATGCAATACAGTGCAATACAATCTAATATAGTACAACACAATACCGCGCAATACGACACAATACAACTAAATACAGATCAATACAATACAACTAAATACAGATCAATACAATAAAATACAACAAAATATAGATCGACACAATGAAACATAACAAAATACAAATCAATACAATACAACAAATACAGATCAATACAATAAATACAACAAATACAGATCAATACAATAACAACAAAATACAGATCAATACAATACGTACAAAAATACAAATCAATACAATAAACAAAATACAGATCAATACAATACATACAACAAAATATAGATCGACAATAAACGTACAAAATACAATCAATACAATAAACAAAATACAGATCAATACAATATAATACAACAAATACAGATCAATACAATACAGTACAAAAATACAGATCAATACAATACAGTACAAAAATACAGATCAATACAATACAGTACAAAAATACAGATCAATACAATACAGTACAAAAATACAGATCAATACAATACAGTACAAAAATACAGATCAATACAACGTACAAAAATACAGATCAATACAATACAGTACAAAAATACAGATCAATACAATACAGTACAAAAATACAGATCAATACAATACAGTACAAAAATACAGATCAATACAATACAGTACAAAAATACAGATCAATACAATACAGTACAAAAATACAGATCAATGCAATACAGTACAAAAAATACAGATCAATACAATACAGTACAAAAATGCAGATCAATACAATACAGTACAAAAATACAGTTTCAATACAATACAGTACAAAAATACAGATCAATGCAATACAGTACAAAATACAGATCAATACAATACAGTACAATACAGCAGAAGAGCCATGTCCACACCCCTTCCGCTCTTTCCGCTTTCTCCTTCCTTGAAACCTTTTCAACAGTTACAACAATCCAATATTACTCAACTTTGGCCCCCCTCACCCCCCCCCCCCCTCCGCTCCCTCTCTGTCTGTCTCTGTGTGTCTGTTGTGTGTTGTGTGTGTGCTGTTGTGTGTGTGTGTGTGTGTGTGTGTGTGTGTTTTGTGTCTGTCTGTCTGTCTGCTCGTCTTCTTCTCTCTCTGTCTCTCTTCGTCTCTCTCTTCGTCTTCTCTTCTTCTCTCTCTCTCTCTCTCTCTCTCTCTCTCTCTCCTCTCTCTCTCTCTCTCTCTCTCTCTCTCTCTCTCTCTCTCTCTCCCTCTCTCTCTCTCTCTCTCTTCTAAACTGACACTCGTGGTCTTTCCTTTTTCCTTCCTGTCCTTGTTTTGTTATGTTTCCTTATTTGTTTTTGTTTTCCCTCTTTGTTCAAACCCCTTTTATGTTCCTTTCTGTTGCCTCAACGTCCCCTTTGTTGTTTGTTCATGTTGTTGTTGTTGTTGTTTTTCTTCAAGGTATTTCTTGCTTTCCCTCCATTTGAAAAAAAAATTCGACCAAGTTTGAAAATTACAGACTGAGAGAGTTGTATATTCATTAAGTCTTTTTTTTTTTTATCTGATTCATTTTTTTTATTTCGAGAATAATGGAATAAACACGCATGTGCTTTTGTACAGCCAGTCCCCGTGTGAATACAGTTTTGTAAATTTTGTCATCCGTTCCCACCAGCACACAATGGCCTACTCTTCCAAAAAGCGGAAGGGTTTTAACGTTTGCGCAGAATGTTCTGTGTGTGTTCGCACACGGGACCTCGGTTTATAGTCTCATACAAAGAACTCTCTTGGGGGAGTGGAATCGGCACTGATGTTAACTCCAGAGGAAAAATCCTCTTGAACGAGATTCAAACCCTGGTCAGAATATCACGAGCGCAATGCTCATCACCTCTAACCACTAGGCATTTCTTGCCTTCTGCTCCATTTGTTTAAAAATACATTCGACAAATTCTGAAAATGTCAAGACTGAGACAGCCATATTAATTTTGAGAAAGCTGCGTATTTCTGTTAGAAGCCCATGAAATGTAAAGCAGAGAATATGGCTGTCAACAGTATAAAGAATCTATGTTTGATCGAATCAAACATCTCTTTGGCAAAAGATCTGATAAACTGAATGAACAAAAAAAAGAATGTGTAGATACAGTTCTTCTCTGTAGTCATAAGATTGAAATCCCTGCTTGAATCCACTTTTGATTCTTACACAGACACAAAGGCACGCGTGCGCGCGTGTGTGTGCGTGTGCAGATGCACATTTTGAAGCATGCTCTTTAAACAGAAAAAAAAAAAAACACCGTTGGTTTATTGAAACACAGTATCATAAACACAAACTGAAAAGTTTTTTTTCTTGATTGCTTATTTTAAAGAGTAGGAAAAAGAGAGGTAGGGACTTCAGACATTATCAAAAAAATTTCTAGTCCTCGAGAGTTGCTAAGATAAGTGTGTGTGTGTGCGTGTGTGCGTGCGTGAGTGCGTACATGCGTGCGCGCGCGCGTGAGTGTGTGTGTATGTGTTTGTGTGTGTGACTTCTTTTCTTTTACGAACATCTAAATAAACTTCGTGTCCAGACAACACTAGGCAGGCGGAAGTGATATTCTTGAA
Source organism: Stramonita haemastoma (assembly GCA_030674155.1). Lineage (NCBI taxonomy): Eukaryota > Metazoa > Mollusca > Gastropoda > Neogastropoda > Muricidae > Stramonita > Stramonita haemastoma. The sequence continues at coordinate 81,000,592 of CM060317.1, forward strand.
TCAATCAACTCTGAGATGATGAAGCGATCTTGTTTCGTGACCTTGAGACTGTAGCAAGGCTCCGTATACATCCCTTGTATCTATCACCAGACAAAATCCCCACTCCTTCCAGACACCTGACACCACATCCAAGGTCACAGAAGTCTGGCTCCGAAGAATCCATGTGACGCCATAGCACATGCAATCAACTGATACCCTATTAGCCTTCTAGGCAAAAAGGTAACAAAAGGGACATAATAGCCGCGTGGCTGTTTGTATGTTTTTTACGCCACTCAAGGGTGGGTCAGCCAAGGTTGATGACATGTAAATGCACAAACTGGCGTCTCTGCCTGGATCGATACAGCTTGAATACTGAGACAGGTATAGCGTCGTCGGCAGATTCCCCATTTCTTAAGAAGATTGAAAAACAAAACCCAGAATGCAAAAGAAGAAACTGACAACACATTTAAAACCAACCAAAGCCCCAAACCAGCTTTGAATATGTATTTGCACGAAATCTGTGGTTTGCATTTCTTTCTAGGATGCATCAGACAAAAATTAATAGCCTATTCATTCTTATTGGGATTAGATTTTTTAAAATACGATAGAAATAAACGAAACGCAATTTCATGCAATTGTGTACAATCCTGTCAGTCAGCATTTTCTTTCTGTGATGATATCAATGATTCTTTTACAAACTCTTATCCCTAATCTGGATGCAAAAGTTGTTTAAATGATGCGATATGCCTTTGCCAAATAATCAGAGTGAAAATAAATTTTCTATTTGTTCCTCTGAACCTTGTGATTGGTAGAAGATGTTTATATAATTATGTACAATCACTGGCTTGAATTTAAATAGAGTGTTTTGTTTTTGGGTGGGAGAACACTCATCCCTCTTGATGATTATTTAAAAACGTATTTCCTCGCTTTTGGAGACAGAGGAATTCCACATTGTTTAACTTGCCTATGCCAAGCACTAGGCGGGCCAAGCAACAGACACGT
>CM060317.1:81026572-81034072 GCA_030674155.1 Stramonita haemastoma
TCCCTTCCTGTTCATATTCTTTTCTAGATTTTTGGGGGGTATTTGTTTGGTGTTTTTTTTTCTTGGGGGGGGGGGGGGGGGGGGGGGTGTCACAAATTTCGTCTCTATTTTTGTCTCTGTCATACGCATTTCTGTTGACTGTCCGTAGATTTCTCTGTCTCTACACTTTGTATGTCTTCTCTCTGTCTCTGTCTCTCTCTCATTTGTTTTATAGTCTTCCATCAATCTGTGCTGTCGTCCCATCTCTGTCTGTGTTTCTGTTTGTCTGTCTGTTTCTCTCTCTCCCTCTGTCTGTCTGTCTGTCTGTCTGTCTCTGTCTATGTCTTTTGTTATTTTGATGTTTTGGTTTTGTTGTTTTTTTTTCTTGGAGGGGGGGGGTGTTGCTATTCCCTCATCAGGGTAAGGGCCAGATGAAAAAAAAGTGATTGCTTACTCTGTTTTCCTTGGAAAATAAAAATTATTCATTCAAAGATTGTTCATTCATTCATTCATATTCTTCCCGCACCCTCTCTCTCTCTCACTCTTTACGCTCTCATCAACCTCTCTCTCTCTCTCTGTCTCTCTCTCTGTCTCTCTCTCTGTCTCTCTCTCCATTCTCTCTCTCTCTCTCTCTCTCTCTCTCTCTCTCTCTCTCTCTCTCTCTCTCTCTCTCTCTCTCTCTCTCTCTCTCTCTCTTCCCTCCTTCTCCCCCTCCCTCCTTCTCTCAAGACAGCACTGGTCAAGGATAGCCTAACATAAACTCCCGAAGCCTTCATGTCAGTTCAGTATATTTATATACATAATGCCTGTCCTTCAGTGATCGATAAAGGCTTGGGTTTCTTTTTTTTTTTTTTTTTTTTCGTGTGTAGCTCACACACCCCTGGTGGACATTCATCTTGTTGATGGCCACTCGATCTGTATACATAATCCTGACGAGCACGTCTCCTGGCATGGATATATTCATCATGTTGAAAGCCACTGTACGTCTATAATCCTAAGCAAACACACCAGGTTGGACCAGGTTCGTAGGAAATAATGATGGATGGGGTCAGAGATTGATGAATGAGCACCTGGTTTCGAGAAATGACTTGAAAAACACACAAAGAAAAACAACAACAACAAAAGAAAATAATAACACATTTGTAGGTGAATCGGTGAACCACAAGTAATGTTTGTTTGTTGTTGTTTTTTATTTTAAGCGTCAGGACGTGGGTTCGAGTCCTTCCCTCAGATCGGAAATCTCCGCTAGGACGTAAATTCAATCACAAGAACAAATCTGAGTCCTATCTAAACCTAAAGTTTTTCCTCCATTCACAAGATCATGAGTTGAGACCTGGGTACTAGCTTTTCGTATGAATTGATAAACTGAGAGCCACGTGTACATTTGGCGCACATGAAAGATCCACAGCAATAAGTTGTTCCTGGCAAAACTATGTGGAGAAGTAGGGACTGAACTTTGTAGGCGAAGTGGAAAATGACCAAAAAAGAAAAACAAACAAACGTGGCACTGCTCTTTTAGACTTCGTCTTCTTTCCAGGGAGCACATAAATATTACTGACAATGCACGACACTATACAATACAATACCATACAATGCAATACAATACAACGGAATATATTACAACGCAATGATTATAGTATAGCATATACAATACAACATTAATCAAACAAACAATCCAATCAACATATTGCTCTCATACATTTACACATGCGTGTACACAGAAACAACATGTATGCACGGTGTAGAAAAAACACACACACACACACACACAAACACATACGCACAAACAAACACACATACACACTTACTCTCCCCCTAACCCCTACCCCTCTACCCCCCTACACACACACACACACACACACACACACACACACACACACACACACACACACACACACACGCACGCACACGCGCACACGCACTTATACAACAACGAGACACAACTAAAGTCCAGACATAACGTACACAGTGTCAGAGACAGTGACATAGAAATATCCAAGGGGGCAAATCTTGATAAATTAGTTAGTCACCATCACCTATACCAGCCATCAACTACAGACCCCCACAGGGCACACACGGGGTGCTGTGGGAGTGTGAAGACTGTAGCCTGGTGCATGCCAACACATGATGAATAGATGAGGGGGGGGGGGGGGGGGGGCATCCTCCTTCTTCATCACGCACCTCTGAATGTCTTTCCCTTGCATATCTACTCCTCGGTAAAAAAAACGTTGTATTATTTGTAATGGAAACTTGTTTCTCCCTCCTGGGTAATTATACACACACGCGCATACACACACACACATATATATATATATATACAATATATATAATTATGATATATATAATATATATAATATATATAACATATATATAATACAATATATATATAACATATATGTATATATATAATCATAATTGTGTGTGTGTGTGTGTGTGTGTGTGTGTGTGAGAGAGGAGAGAGAGAGAGAGAGAGAGAGAGAGAGAGAGAGAGAGAGAGAGAGAGAGAGAGAGAGAGAGAGAGAGAGAGAGGAGAGAGAGAGAGAGAGTGAGAGAGAGAGAGAGAGAGAGAGAGAGAGCAGACAGACAGACAGACAGACAGACAGACAGACAGACAGACAGACAGACAGACAGACAGACAGACAGACAGACACACACACACACACACACACACACACACACACACACACACACACACACACACACAGAGGGATCCACTCAGACACATAAACAGAAATGAGTAATTCTTAACAGATTACTTAGTTATTGCCATCCATCTACTACAGACAGAAAACCCACAGGCTGCTAATAGAGTGTGAAGCTGCAGTGCATGCCGAGACCTGATGGAAAAATGATGTGAAGACAGACATAATCACACAGCTACCTTCAACTTCGCACTTTTACCCATTCCTATACCCTCTCTCATCCATTACCTCCTCATTCCGCCCCCCACACTCCTCCCCACCCTCCAGCAATAAAAGTCACATTAGTCATGGAAACTATTTTCTCCTCCTGAGTAATTTTCTAGATACTTTTTCCCCCTAACTTCTCTTGCCTGTGCTCGCACTTTTAAGTGTGTGGCCATGTTTGGGTTATTATCTAGCTAAGGCTGACCACTTGGCTGGATAACGAAGCGCATGATATCCCTTGCTTCCTTTCAATAGGATACCCAAACATAAGGTATAAAGATTAACTAGGTGTTTATTTTCTCCGATTCATATTTGTTTTTTGTGCGACATATATACTAAGCATATTTTCTTTTTCTTTTCATTGTTGTCTTTTGATGACAGCTTAAAAAGGCCACAGGGATATCAAATAATTATTCTTTTGAATGCAATGGACACTTTAAAATTCTGAAAAGTGTCTCGCTGTAAGATTCCACATCGCGAGAATTCAATAATGCTGTAGGCCTAGGGACTTTTGACGTAGGCTCATCTAAGTGGTGAAGCTAGCATATGTGAAAAATGAGATCTCATATTATCAACACCCGGACGAATAGTCGGTGACTAAGCATTCCCATGTCCGTGATTATTTATTTGACCACAACATATCAATTTTGACCAGTAAATACAATGCAGCAGCTGAGTATAAGACAGACTAATTTTGGGGAATTCCGGACAGCAGTTCATGCTCTAAACCAGACATGGTGCAGAAGGTTCATAATTATAGTAACGTAACGGCGGTTCCGACGACGGCACTGGAACCATGCGTATTGGCGATTGCCTTTCCAGTGGACCATTCCAACGACGTGGATAAGGAGAACTATTACATACTTACCCAAGCTTTGTGGTCTATAATCTAGAGCGCAAGTCCATAGTCTTCCAAGGCTGACAGATGCCCACTAAACACTAGCATAGTCTTCCGAGGCTGACAGATGCCTACTAAACACTAGCATAGTCTTCCGAGGCTGACAGATGCCTACTAAACACTAGCATAGTCTTCCGAGGCTGACAGATGCCTACTAAACACTAGCATAGTCTTCCGAGGCTGACAGATGCCTACTAAACACTAGCATAGTCTTCCGAGGCTGACAGATGCCTACTAAACACTAGCATAGTCTTCCGAGGCTGACAGATGCCTACTAAACACTAGCATAGTCTTCCGAGGCTGACAGATGCCCACTAAACACTAGCATAGTCTTCCGAGGCTGACAGATGCCCACTAAACACTAGCATAGTCTTCGAGGCTGACAGATGCCCACTAAAACACTAGCATAGTCTTCCGAGGCTGACGGATGCCCACTAAACACTAGCATAGTCTTCCGAGGCTGACGGATGCCCACTAAAACACTAGCATAGTCTTCCGAGGCTGACGGATGCCCACTAAACACTAGCATAGTCTTCCGAGGCTGACAGATGCCCACTAAACACTAGCATAGTCTTCCGAGGCTGACGGATGCCCACTAAACACTAGCATCGAGAAGGCCAGCAGAATATTTATTAAAGTTTCATCAAATATCTTCCAACATACAACAGAGATTTATACTTTTACTACTTTATCTTTTCCTCCGAACATTCTTAGAACGGATAAGAAGACTTAAAAGACCGTATACACACAGACTGGATGAAAAAAAGCACACGAGTGCTTATTCCACTTACCTTGGAATAAAAGAATAATAATAGATTGATAAAGGAAGTCACACTCATCTAATTTGTACAATCCCTCCTCCCCCTTCCAGAAAAAAACCCAAAACAAAATCAACGAAAAAAAAATCCGTTACAGACCGCACTACAGAGTGGACAGAAAAATAAATTTGCAGAAATTTAGGGTTTGGGTGGATGGGTGCGTGTACAGGATGGCCCAAGAGTATGCACGCACCAAAATGCATGCATCTTTAAGTGCGTGTTCGCCTACGCGTGCCTGAATGCGCATTCCCTGTGTGTGTGTGCGCGTGTGTGTGCGCGCGTGTGGTTTGTGTGTGTGCGTGCGTGTGTGTGAATGTATGTATGTATGTATGTATGTATGTATGTATGTATGTATGTATGTATGTATTAATGTATGTATGTATGTATGTACAATTTGTGTTTATACGTGCGTGCGAGCTTGCAAGCGTTGAAGTGCAACATGTACACGTTTTATGTGGTTATATGCGCACATAACGGCAATAGAGTGTGCACATACCTATATGCATGCATCTTTGAGTGCGTGTTCGTATACATGCGAACATCCCGCGTTTATAATAGGTCTAAATATCCACGACCCCATGCAAGTTCATATCATTCAGATTGCATGCTTGGAATATTCAAGCGTTTGACCAGGACCACAAACTATACACATAAAGGGATGGGTTTCTTCACATCTAAAGTGCAAACAGGAGTTCATAGGTTTGTGGTAACAGGAATACTCCATGCCTACCAGCTCGGGGCACAAAGGACCGTTATGTGATACCCTCCAGAGCACAATGGTGTCTAGAAATACATGTATTGGCAGACTGCCGTGATGATAATACTGTCCTCCCCCCATTCTGTAAGGCCCAAAGTGCACTGAAGGCCCCTTGTTATCCAAGACTTTGACCTCAGCTTTGACAATCTATCGTTGATTAAGAACATTGACTTTTGTTTAGAGAGAGAGAGAGAGCTCGCGCGCACACACGCACACACACACACGCAAACACGCACGCCCACATGCCCGCTTACATACACACATACAAAACGCCCGCTCACATACACACACACATACATACACACATACATATTTTACTAGATAGATGGCTTGGTGAAAAAAAAGAAAATTTATTGCTTACTCAGTGTGCATCTGGAAAGAAAATTTTGACTTCACTCGACTTGACACAAACACACACACACACACACACACACACACACACACACACACCACACACACACACACACACAGCACACACACACCACACAACACGCACACACACACACTGACACACACGCAACACACACACACACACACACACACACACAACACACACACCACACACACACACACACACACACACACACACACACACACACACACACACACACACACACACACACACACACACACACACACACCACACACAACACACACACACACCACACACACACACTCAACGTACTGTATCAGGAACTAACCAACATTTATTCAGGAAGTGTTGGAAAAGGAAGATACTTAAAATACAATGACATTACCACAAGGAAATACGTCCTCATCTTTGGGCTTGGTTTTGTTGGATTGTTTGTTTTGGTTTTTATTTTGTTGGACAGCTGTTGTACTGGTTGGATATTTTCATTTGTAGGAATCAGACTCAATATGATAAGCAACAAAAACGTTTTAATAGCCACATAACAGGCAAATTTTCCTCATAAAGGCGTGCAAAAAAGGGAGAGTTAATTTCGAAGAGAAAACAAAACAGATACACTCATACAGGTGAGACCATATACCGAGGTCCCGTGAGCGAACACACGCAGAACATCTTGCGTACACGTTAAAACCCGTTCTGCTATTCGGGAAGAGTAGGCCATTGTGTGCACGTAGGAACGGGATGATAAAACTGACAAAACTGCATACACAGGAGGACTTGTTTAAAAAAAAAAAGCACATGAGTGTCTACTTCAGTATCCTCAAAATAAAATGAAATTATTTTTTTTTTAAAAGAAGAAAAAAAGGAAAAAAGATTGTGCTGCACGTATGGTGAAACTGTCTCCTTGAGGAGAGCATCCTGAATTTTTAAGTTTGAGTAAATTTTTCCGTGATTGTATGTCAAGTGGCATACAACACAATATGATTGACATATTATTCCAGGAGCATGACACACTTCTGGCTCGCAAGCCGTACTCTAATAAATCTCTTGATCAGCTGGGTGAAAGAAATAAATACACAACTGTTGCCAGCTTTCTGGCAACGGTCCCTATGCATTCTATTTTCTTGGCTGCAGTACCTATATATACGTGAAAGCACGTATTGTGTGATATGTATAAGGGGTGCATTTGAGTCTAGGTAAAGTGCGTGAGGGGTAGGGTGAGGGGTGGTGGTGGCGGGGGAAGGGGGGAGGGCGTGGGGGCGTGACGTGTGTGTGTGTGGCTCTCGTTTCTTGTTTTCTGTCTCTCGTTTTGTGTGTTTGTTCTGTTGTTTGTGTTTTGTGTGTGTGTGTGTGTGTGTGTGTGTGTGTGTGTGTGTGTGTGTGTGTGTGTGTGTGTGTGTGTGTGTGTGTGTGTGTGTAAAAAGTCAAAGCATTAAAAATTTTTTCCAGCTGCTACATTTGGTTAAGCAATGCATTTGATTTTTCCCCATAGCTGTGTGTTGTATTGTGTTTTATATATATATATATATACGGATGTGTGTGTATGTATGTGTGTGAGTTAGTGTGTGCACGCACGCGCGCATTCGCGCATGCGTGTGTATGTGCGTGTGCACGCGTGTCAGATTTCCCTTTTCATCCTTGACCAACTACCGTGCGGGATAAACTCTGACTGGTAGTCACTGGCAGACGAAGGTGAGGGAATACTGGAACACAAATCTTTTGTTTGCTGACCGCGGCTGCAACTGACATCAATCTAGCACCAATCTCTCTCT
>CM060317.1:81044072-81051572 GCA_030674155.1 Stramonita haemastoma
CACGGGTCAACTCATAGTGCAGACCTGCTAGGGCATGAATTTTCTTCGTGTATATTCGCACACAGACAATCACGCACGTCGTGTATACGATAAAGATCGTGTTGAGTAGTCATGTCACTGTTCTATAGGTTTCAGAAGCAAATATGCCTAGCATCCTTTTTATCTATTAATTTTATTTCAAGGACAATGGAATAAGAACTCATGTACTTTTTTTATTTCATTTTATTTTTTACATCTAGTCCCTGTGTGTATGCAGTTTTGTCAATTTTATCATCCATTTCCACTGGCACACAATAGCCTACTCTTTCAAAAAACGGAACAGGTTTAAACGTGCGCGCAATATGTTCTGCGTGCATTCGCACACGGGACTTCGGTTTATAGTCACATCCGGAGGACTTTGGGAGGACATTGCGTTTTCTGGTGGTTTATAAAGATTCAAACCCGTGATCCCTTGTTAATCAAGCATCAAACGTTCTTACCCACAGAACTAATACCAGGCTGACACCCCCCTCCCCCCCCCCCCCCCCTCATTCACAACAATCCAGGTTTTATACCAGCAGAGAATTTCACCCGCACGTTAATTCCGAAAGCTCGGTCGGTCCTAAGATAGGAAGATGGCATCTCTTTGTCTCTGGTCACACGGCTTTGTTGCTCACATCAGTGTTTGTCATGCACAGAACCAGCTTGCTGATCTCTGGGGGACTGGGGAAAGACAGCAGGGAGGCTGTTTGCAATCATCATCTGATGGGAGCATTGTCATTCCCGTGTTGAAGTGATTGGTTTTGACGCCTGGACAAGAGATAAACAGATAGACAGGAATGCCATCAATTGTCAAGATCTGCCTAGAAGGCGGCATATCATACTTGACTGATTTTGGGGTATGTGGTTGATTTGATTTGATTGTGGCTTAATGTGATCAATTTAGAGTGGCCAAATATACACTTTTAAGCATTGTATTGTCCCAAGCACGCACAGAACATAACGTGCTCACGTTAAAACTTGTTTCGCTTTCAGAAGGGTGGGCCATTGTGTGCCAGTGTAAATGGATAACACAATCTTAAAAAAAACGGCATGCACACGTGCACTGGATATAAAAAAGCCCACGAGTGCTTATTCATTATCCTAGTATTATAAAATGATTTTAACAAAGATAAACCCACTCTTTCTTGTTTGCACATATCATCATATTGTATTTTTTTCAAAAAACGTCTTATTTCCAAGACTTGGATTTTTTGGTCAATCTATCTTGGTCTATGCTCATCACAAATTGATTATTAAACACATATTTGTTAGGACTGGGTAGAACTTAACCAGCAGCTACAGTGTATGTTCTTGCCATGAAAAATATAATTATTTTGAAATTTAGATTGCTACAACTAAGGGTTACAGATCACCAGTATGCACGTCCACTATTTCTCCCAGTCTGTGTGTATGTCCGCTAGTATAAAAGAAAAAAATTCTATAAAATCTTGAGACTACTCTTCTTTTGCCATGGGATCTTTTACGAACCCTAACACGTGATTCATACACACACAGGCCACCAGTCAAGGCTGAAAGTGGAATAGGGGCAGAAAACTCCCCCTCAAACATCACATTATATTGAAACCAAAAACCTCTCACTTTCACCCAGATGGTCATGTACTTCACATGGCCAACAATCGAGGCACTTAGGTTTAACCCTAACCAGCTGTCTGAATGAAAAAAAAAGAAAAGAACCAAAAAAATACCAGCAAAAACAAAACAAAACACGAAAAGACAAGAACACTGTTCTCAGTGGGTTCACAGAGGTGTTCCTTTTTCTGGACTATCTTTCTCTCTGTTTGTGAAAAGCTTCATTGTGGTGTGTGTCAAGCCACACGTCAAGATGATGAAAGATAGAGCCTGGAAATAGGGACAGCTGCAAAACAGACGTGTTTTCTTTACAAACAAACTCTAATACAAATAAAACATGAGATTTAAAAAGCAGTGGGAGGTGAACAAGTGGCGGGGTGGGGTGGGGGTGGGGAGGGAGGAAGGAGAAGTTGTGGGGGAGAGAGAGAGAGTGGAAACTGAATGGGGTGGGTAGGGGGTTGTGATGGGGAAAGTGCGTGGGTGGCGTCGGTGGTTAAAATGTGTTATGGTGATGGTGGTGTGTACGTTGACCTTGTAGACATTTGTACATGCATAAAGAGCGTGGGAAGAAAGACATTGTGTTATTCTTTTTTATTTGTTTGTTTGTTCGTTTCTTTCTTTCTTTCTCTCTTTTTCTTTTCTTTTCTTTTTGTTCTTTGTTCTTTGTTTCTTTTCTTTCTTTGTTTCTTTCTTTTCTTTTCTTTTCGTTCATAATCTAGAAAAACCGGTTTCATCCACCTTAGTATTGGTAAGCGGAGCTTTACAACTGTAGAAAGCATTTTTTTCTCAGAAACTGATTAAAAAATATGTCTTAAAAACACACACACACACACACACAAACACACGTGCGTGCGCACAATAAAACAAAAACAAACAAAAGAGACTTGTCCCACATACTTCACAATATCTGCGACTTCTCTCTCTGTCTCTGTCTCTTCTCTCTCTCTCTCTCTCCCTCCCCCTTCCCGCCCACAAAACCCACCCAAATCATCTTATCACGTTCTCACGAATGTAATCCCTTTCGCATAAAACCACCATATAATGTCAAAGCCCGGCCCAACCCTTGAGACATAAAACTCCCCCCAACAAAAATGGTAATATTGTCATGTTTTTGCTTCAAATATCATACTATGTCAAATCCTAGTGCTTGATATAAGAGTACAAAACAATTATCAGGGAGGGAGTGATGTTGATGCATCTATAGGGAGATGTGAGTCTAGCAGTGCATTACAGATGGTAGCGCTTGGTGTAAGCTCCTGACATGGCAGTGGTAAAAGTGTGGGGTAGGGTAGAGTGGAGTAGGGTACAGCAGTCAGGATGTCTGGGAGAGATAAGCTGCAATGAAATGAAAGCAGACTGGAAACAATGCTGTGGATTTCCCTCCTGCTTTGCGCTATTATCCTCCCATCTCTTTGTATGTATTCTTCAGTGCCATTCTGCCTATTCCACTTTGCCTACTCCCTTTTTTTTCTCCCCCACATGCACGCAAAAAGGCATGTACGGGGCATGTACGGGGCATGTTACCTCCGTCGCCCCTCCAATTACATATACACATAAATGCACACACACACACATGCTCTCTCTCTTCTCTCTCTCCTCTCTCACACACACACACACACACACACACAAACACACACACACTCACTCACTCACACACACACACACACACACACACACACACACACACTCACCACTCACACACACACACACTTACACACACACACCACACACACACACACACACTCACTCACTCACTCCTACTCACTCACTCACTCACTCACTCACTTATGCTCTCTCTCTGTGTGTCTTTCTCTCTGTCTCCCTGTCTCTGTCTCTGTCTCTCTCATCCTAATATCATAGCATAGGAACGATGTGAATGTGAAAAATAACTACTATCACAACATTTATACTACTACTATACTACTACTACTACTACTACTACTACTACTACTACTACTACTACTACTACTACTACTACTATACTACTACTACTACTTTGCTGCTGCTGCTGCTGCTTCTACTACAAATACTGCTACTGCTGCTGCTGCTACTTCTGCTATTGCCAGTACCGTTCCTACTACTACTAGTTCTAATACTACTACTACTGCTGCTGCTGCTATGATCACCACTACTACTATTGCTACTATCATAGCTCCGACTACTACTACTACTACTACTACTACTATACTACTACTACTACTACTACTACTACTACTACTACTACTACTACTACTACTACTACACTCTAAGAAACCAGAAAAATCTGGCCTTGAGCTTTCATGTTAGACACTGTAGATAATGGGATTTAATTAACAAAACAATCTGTTACGCTTACAACCAGACCTCCTGTAGTGTTTCAGATTAGACTTCAGTCTCCAACAACAACAACAGTTCCTTTCATGTACGTGACACTCTTCAATTTTGTTTCAAAGAACACCATGGACAAAACAGACCATTATACCGGCTCACAGCCAACATATCTCACCCACTGTAACAGCTTGAGCGTTTGTCGCTTAGTATATCATCCTGGGTACCACTAGCCAGAGGCAAAGTGTCAAGCACAGTCAGCATTCAGAGGGCAGGCAATGTCTACATCTTTCGGATGAAACTATAAACCACGGTCCCGTGTGCCAACGAATGCACGCAGAACATCTCCAGCACACGTTAAAACCTGTTCCGCTTTTTGAAAGTGTATGCCATTGCGTGTCGGTGGGAACAGATGAGAAAATTTACAAAACTGCATATACATACAGGGAATAGATGTAAAAAAAGCACATGAGTGCTTATTCCGTTGTCCTCTATATAGAAGAATATAAAAAAATCAGATCAATGACTGTTTTAAAGCTCTCTTTTCAGTCAAATTACAAAATAAAAACAGGAATGACAATCAGCACCCCCGCCCCCCCCCCCCCCCCCCACTACGAAGAAAAGCAACAGCAACGAAATAACAAAAAAACAAACCTATAAACAAAACGCCAATATCAAAAGCAAAACAATCAACTAAAAATCCCATTGTTTTACTTGGATTTTACCCAGCTCTTAGATTCTTTGCTCTCTTTCGAATCCTCTTCCTAAGTTTTCAACAAAAAAATAACTTTCACACAAAGCCACGAGAGACGATTTTTCCTCTGGATTGAACATCAGTGCCAACTCCAATCCTCAAAAAGTCCATCGGATGAGACTGTAAACCGAGGTCCGTGTGCGAACGCACGCAGAACATGTTGTGCAAGAACAAGAACTTACATTAAAACCCGTTCCGCTTTTCGGAAGAGTAGCGTAGGGTAGGGTTTAGAAGGGAAGGGTAGGGTAGGGTGAGGTAGAGTAGGGTAGGGTAGGTAGTGTAGAGTAGGTAGGGTAAAGTAGGGTAGGGTAGGGTGGGGTGGGTGGGGTGGGTAAGGTAGGGTAGAGTAGAATGGTGTAGGGTAGGGTAGAGAGGAGTAGTATAGGGTAAGGTAGACACATTGTCTGGGAAAAGAGTCGTTAAGGCAGAAACAATTCTGTTGATTTCCCTCTTGCTTTTCGCTATCATCGTCCATCGCCTATGATATCTTTTCTATGATCCGCAACACCACCCCTCCCTCATGTCTCTGGAGCCCTCAGTTCTCCCATCATTCCCACACACTAGGCCTAAGAAGCATGTGTACTCACACACGAACATGCACACAGTCTCTCTCTCTCTGTCTCTGCTGTATGTCTGTCTGTTTGTCTGTCTGTATGTCTGTTTGTCTCTCCCTCTCTCTCCTGTCTGTCTGTCTGTCTGTCTGTCTGTCTGTCTGTCTGTCTGTCTGTCTGTCTGTCTGTCTGTCTGTCTCTCTCTCTCTCTTCTCTCTCTCTCTCTCTCTCTCTCTCTCTCTCTCTCTCTCTCTCTCTCTCTCTCTCTCCTTTTTATCCTGACTTCTGCCAGCCAGCCAGAAAAAGAGAAAAAGATGTGAAGTTAAAGGAAAACTATGATTTAACTAAACAAGACCTGCTACTACCACTGCTACTTCTACTGCTGCTGCTGCAGCAGCTACTTTTACTCTTACTACATACATACATACATACACAACAAAGTCTGTTGTTGATCTTTTGGGTTTAGAGCTGTTGATTACCAGCTTTAACCGAGTAAGGTATAGCGTTTACAATAATATTGGAGACCCCCTGTGAAGATTCAGATTAAACGTACGTCCCAAACAACGATTTTGTTTTACATTATATACACACTTTGATTTTGTTTTAAAGAACAACCTAGACAAAGCAGATCATTAAGTCTGCTCATCAAGAATAATATCACCATTTATAAGAGCTTGAATGTGTGTCGGTCTCTTAGCATAATTTACCTGGGTAGGCTTAATTGAAAACGGTTTTGTGCAGAGTATTCAGATTATTGTTTACGTGCTAATAACTCTCTCACAGCTTTCTCTTCAGTCAGCTTAAGACAAAGAATAACAACCAGCAACAAAAAACGTTGTTCAGATTATTTGAGATTTGCTTCTGAATCTTATTCAAAGCTCTCCTTCCAGTAACGATATCAAAAACTCTCTCCAAAATACTCCTTTCCCACACAAACCTGCCAGGAAACTTAAACCGATAGATTTCAGTTAAGCCCTTGAGACAAATAAAATTCTTTGTCGTTTTTTGCATCAGCATCATACTCGTCCGATTTTCAAAATTGGTCTGAGTAATATCTAGGACTATAATCTAATTATCAAAGAATGAGAGACGATTATGATTGTCTTGGGAGGTGTGAGTGTTGCATTGCCATGTGGACAGGAGCCATTGTAAGCATTTTGTCATGGCAGTGAAAAAGAGGGGTGAGGTAGGGTAGTCGTGATGTCTGGGAAAGATACGCTAAAATGAAATTTCAGCAGAAACAGTTCTCTTGATTTCCCTCAGCTTGCTTTGCACTTTTATCATCCATCGCATTCTCTTTCCTCTCCTCCCTCTCCCCTGCTCCTTTTTATAACACACACATACACACACACAGGCACAGACACACACACAGACATACAAAGACAAACAGCCACAACACACACACACACACACACACACACACACACACACACACACACACACACACACACACACACACACACAAACAAACAGACACACACACACGCACCACACACACAACACACACACACACACACACACACACACACACACACACACACACAACACAACAAACACACACACAAACACACACACACACACGCCCCCCCCCCCTCCACACACACACACACTTGTCCCCTCTGCTACTTTTTTTCTCACCACAGTACGCTGCACGCAAGCTAATACATGCATGTGCACGCGTGCTCTCTTTCTGTCTGTCGCTGTTTTTCTTTTCCTGTCTATATTTAAACAAAAAAGTCTTTCTGTCCATGTCTCTGGTTATCAGCCTGCCTGTCTGTCTATTTATCTCCTCTTCCAGTGCAATGGAATTTCAAGTAAGAGAAATCTGCCGTGATTGAATGTATAAGGACTACCCAAACAAACACAAAGCCAGTAAGATCTAAAAAAAGCAAAGCTCTTTCTGGTAAACCAACTACTTTCATTTCGAATTTCTCTCTCAGGATCTAACTTAGAACTTAACAACCATGGAGCAGAGCTAAATCAAATCAACGAAAAAAAACCCACAATAAAAATGTAGACCAACAACGATACAGAGTGGACAGGGAAACAAATGACAAATTCCTGAAAAAAAAGACAGGAGAAATCTGTTAACTAGCTCTTCAGTGCCTTCCGACACGACTCTGGTGAGAGCTATGGGAATAGCAGAACTGGTCAGAAGCGAATCGTGTGTAATGTCATTTCGACAATTCAAGTCAAACACCTGAGGCCTTTCAAAAACAAAGAAAGAAACCACACTTCCGTCTTTTTTACCCTCCCCTTCCTCCACTAAAATCCAAA
>CM060317.1:81059072-81061572 GCA_030674155.1 Stramonita haemastoma
AAATGATATAATAAACTTGTCTTGAATCTTGAATATTTCTAAGGGCGTGTAACAGCGTATAGGAATGTTCAACAGATTTTGCATCACACCATTTGTGATAAGAATCCACTTTGCATGGACTTGGTAAACCTCATAGATAACTCACCACGCTAGTTCAAGCCTCGGGATCATTCTGGTTCGTTCGAATTTCAACAATGTAATAAACAATAGTACTGGTATGAACTAGGAAGTCTTAAACATGCACATCTGATTTATTCTTTATATTCATTTTGCAAAGCACTTCAAAAGAAAATGCTCACAGGGGACGACTTTGTAAGGCTTGAGAAATAGGATGCTATCAGAAGGCAAACTCCAGTAATGGGCAATTAAAAAAAAAGGTAAAGGTAAAGGTGTCCAATAACCTAGGCGGTCGTAGGGGAGTGAGGCATCAGAGACCTCAGCTTCACTAGGGGCCAGCATATTGAGGGCGGCGCCCATCTCCTCTCCCTCGCTGCATTACCTTCCCTGACCCTAAAGAGGGCAGGTACCCATTTTCGAGCTGGGTGAACTGGGGGACTGTACTGAAGCCAAGGCGCGCAAACGGTCACCCATCCAACTGGTAACCACGCTCGACTTGGGGAAAGCGAGCGCTTTGACCACTCAGCTATCCTGGCCTCGGGTAATTTACTATACAAAAAAATCACAAACACAAAATGGATTGGGGCATTTTAGATAGGTGTTGCTATACAGTGCTGCATTAACTATTCTTGTCACAAGAGAATCTTCTTTGGAATAAAACCACAAACCTGAAAATCAACAAAACAAAGATGGAGCGAAACAAAACGAAACAATACAAAACCAAAAAAATGGTTATGGCCTCAGGATAGGAACTTCCATGCACTGCATCAAATATTGTCAAAGCAGGCGCCACTCGGTTAAACTTGGAAGTTTTTCCTTTGAAGAAAAGAGAATGTTGCCACAGGGAATATTATTATTTTTATTAAGTTATCTTTGTCTCAGTGTATGTATTGGTGTGTTTTTTTATAAGATTGAACTCAGATATTAGAATGCTACTGGCAAAATCTCTCTTGATGTGATATTTTCACGAACATTAAGTGAGAAACACGCATACACACACACACTCACACACATACACACACATACACATGCATACATACACACAATAACAAACAAATAAAAACACACCAGCGCCATTCAATAAGCCACAAAAACAACTAAATACAACAAACCAACAAACCAACTAACCAACCAACCAAAGAAAACAACCCCCCCCCCCACAAAACTCCAATCTCGCAAAACCTTACTTTAACATCACATCTTTAAACAAGAACCCAGACGATCAATAATAGGTGTCTACTACAATGATGGAGAGAGAAAAAAGAAGAACACCAGCTGTCTTCAGATCAGAGAAGATGGTATCCCCGACCCTCTTCTCTCCGACAGATGCAGTAATCAGAGGCGATTATCTCCTCTCCTTTCCTCTCCTCTCCTCTCCTCTCCTTTCCTTTCCTCTCCTTTCCTCTCATCTCCTCTCCTCATCTCTCCTCTCCTCTCCTCTCTTCTCTTCCTCTAACTCTCTGAAGAGTCTTTGGGGCACTCTACCACTCTACACTGTCCAAAGAACGCCGACTCTGACAGTCCATTGTTCCTTACAATCCCTTGTAGCTGTGTGCGCTTGTGTTTTTCATTCCATCAACGATGACTGAGATCTCTATAATATATTGCCTACACTTCTAGGGAAGAGATCATTTGAGTTAGTTTTTTTTTTATATGATGTTTGCGCGAGATGGTATGTGTGCGTGCATGCGCGAGCGCGCCTTTGTATATAATATATATATATATGTGTGTGTGTGTGCGTGCGTGGTGTGTGTGTGTGTGTGTGTGTGTGTGTGTGTGTGTGTGTGTGTGTGTGTGTGTGTGTGTGTGTGTGTGTGTGTTCTCGGATCACTATTAAGTCACAAGTTTGACGCTAGATCACTAGATCATTCCGTCCGTGCTTTTACATAGTACTGGTCCAATAAATATCCTGGTGGATCGCTGGTCTAGAAGAAACACACATGTCCAGCAGCCTTGAGCAACAAGTCGCAGGACTGATCCCCGTTTAAACCTAAATTTGTCCCCCATCCACAAGGCTTCGAGTTCCCGGACTGGGAGCTAGCCTTTCGAATGAGACGTTACGATAAACAGAGCTAGAGGTCCTGTGTGCAACACACATTCAGAGCACGTAACAGAACTTACGGCAGCAAAAAGCTGTGCCTGGCAAAACGATACAGATCTATGGAAAAGAATAACACCACTATGACGCGTGGGGAACAAAAATACAGGCAGATAGAATTAAAAAATAAAATAAAAATAGTTGCACTGCTCTTCTGGTGATACGCTCTTCCTAGAGAGCAACTCAAATTTCCTGCAGAGAAATCTTCCATGTTTGAAAAAAAAAGATACACAGCACAATATAGAACAAAAGAATACAATACAATACAATAGAACATTAAGGACA
>CM060317.1:81073795-81078795 GCA_030674155.1 Stramonita haemastoma
CTTTGTCTGTTGTCTGTCTTGTTCTTATAAATGATACAAGTTTTATGTAAAATCAAGCAGAAAACAACGCAGATACAAAATAGAATGAAGTGAAAATGAGGGCTCGGAGAGAAAGGAAGATTTGAATACACGTGCATCAAATAAACAAAACAGAGGAAGAATGTTGCCAAAATGTGTAGAGGAATTCGTTCATTTTGTTTTTTTCATCGACAAATATATCTAAAAACAGAAAGGAAAACATGGAAAATAAATAAACGTATTGCACTGCACGTCGGGTCAGATAAGAAAATGTCCCTGTCTCTCTCTCCTGAAACTTTGGAAGTTTTATGCTTTTAGTTTTTTTCTGCAACAGATCAAAATTTCTCTGCATAAAAACAAGTTGTCTTCCTTAATGAAAATGAGGTTGCTGTAATATAGAAGTACACAAACGTTTTTTTTTTTTTTTGATGCATGGTGTCCTATATCTTTGTTCCAGAAATAATTTTTTGGCTGCTGGATTTTGATGTTTTTTTTTTATTGTGTTTCGAAGGTTTTTGTTTTGTAGTTTGAATTTGTCTTGAAAGGGAGGGGGAGAGGACATACTGCAAAAAACACTTTTTTTTTCACCAAATCTATTGCAGACAATTGATTAGTTATCTACAGTTTTTGCTAGTGCCTGTTCCCTATGCATTAGACTTACTTTACTTTACTTTATCCGTTTTTTGATACCCATCTAGGGCGTCGAGGGGAGAAAGAGCTTTCTGTCTGCGGCAATTTGAAGCGCTGGGTGGGTGGGATGTTGTGGGTCTTCAGTGTTTCTTTCACACCCTCGATCCAGGTGCATTAGACATTGATGATTTTTCAACCTTAACGTCCCTAGGCCATTCGCATTTTTATTTCAATATCATTTTTGGTGTTTCGTTTGAGTATTACTTTATTTCTAAAGAAAAAGTAGTGAGGATATCTTTTTTTTTCTTTTCATAAACATGAGTTGTAAGTTGATATTTTGGTCCAGACCCAAAATTCTATCATTCACATAAAAATGTTTTTGTTTTTGAAATAGCATGCTAAAATTGCCGTCATCAGTACTGCATAAAGAAGAAGAAATCCGCCAAAGGCCGGAGCATGGCTGTCTACAGTATGCTTAAAAAAGTTGTTTTGCACAAAACCTCTTATCTAGTGTGCACTTACAGTTTTAAAGTCATTCGCATGATTACTAAACTGAGGTCCTGTGTGCGAACGCACGCAGAACATCTTGGTAACACGTTTAAACGCGTTCGACTTTTCGCAAGAGTAGGCTTTGTGTGCCGGTGAGAATAGATGACAAAATTGACAAAAACTGCATATGCATGGGGAATGAATGCAAAAAAGCAAATGAGTGCTGATTCCATTACCCTAAAAATAAAAGAATAGATAAAATAAATAGATAAAGGAAGAAAGAAAGAACGACAGAAGGTGCATTTTCGGACTGTGAGGAGTGAGACAGTGTATAATTAATGTTCTAGGGAACCACAGGCTGTTAAGCTTAAAAAACTCCCAACAGCAACAGCAACAACAACAACAACAACAACAAACAACAGCAACTTTAACTCAATAAATGATCCCTTTTAAAAGTAAAGGAAAATGGCTTTTAGCGGCAGTAGCCTAAACATTGCATTCCCTAAACAGCCATGTTCAATTATGTAAAAGTGTCGACATGGGTCTGTAGATATTTGTGTAGGTTTTGATTGTTGTATACTGTACCTCCTGCAATCTTTTCTTTGTTTTGGTGTTTGTTCTGGTTATTTGTTTCTGTGTGTCTGCCTGCTTCTGTATTATTTATTCATTTGTTCGTGTGGCTGATTTGTTGGTTTTTCTTCCGTACTTTGTACTTTCTCTAAACTCTTTCCTTCCTGCTTTTCGTTCTTTTCGCCTTTTCATCTTCTATAAATAAATGTTGAACAAACCAAAGAAAATATACATGGACATTAAATACACACACAAATATATCCATTAACACACACACACTCATACACACATACACCCACATGCATTTTACACAAACATACATACATACATACATACATACATACATACATACATACATACATACATACATACATACATACATACATACATACATTACATACATACATACATACATACATACATACATACATACATACATACATACATGCATACATACATACATACATACACGTGCGCGTGCTAGTAAACACACACACACATACACATACACACACACACACACACTACCACCCCCACCCCCCACCCCCCCAACCCCCCCCCACTCACCCCCACACACACAATGCGAGGCCACCTCACATCTCTAACATACGATGTGCACAGTGCAACGACCAGTCACAACCCAGAGGTCAGACCCCTTAGCGAGCCTATCAGAATCAGTACAGGGGCCAAAGTGCGGGAGACAGCAGTGACAGACAGATACAGCTGGGAGAAATGAAGCCCACAGCATGTGCAGGCCACATGCATCTAAACCTTCTCCCATCTCCCGTCTCCCCTCTCTCTCTCCACCAACTTCTATTGTTTTGTTTTTTTCCATCCCCTTGGTTTTCTAAAGTGCTCTCACAGCTACAAAACCCCCACATTTTGCTAACAACAAACGAAGCAACAACAGCAGCAACAACAACCACACACATACACACATATACATACATACTTACGTACAGACGCACGCACGCACGCACACACGCACGCGTGCACACACACATGCAAACGCACACACCCACGCATGCACGCACGCAAGCACACACACACGTATTGTGTGTAAGTAGGAATGGATGACAAAATTTACAAAACTGCATACAAACAGGGACTGGATGTATACAAAAAGCCCATGAGTACTTAATCCATTATCTTCGAAATAAAACAACAAATGAATAAAAGAATATAACAAATAATTAAAAGATAAACACACGAGCACTGCACACAGACTCACAGACACAGACACAGACAGACGCAGACACAGATACAGACACACACACACACACACACACACACACACACACACACACACACACACACACACACACACACACACACACACACACACACCACGCACGCACGCAGGCAAGCACGCACACACACAGACACACAGACACACAGACACAGACACACACACAACACACACACACACACACACACAAACGCAACCCCCCCCCCCCACACACACACATACACACAACTGCACCACCCCATACATACATGCATACATGCACGTATAGCACCGCGCACATAAAAAACGGCACATGAATTTCTCCCAAACAAAGCCTCAATGTAAAATCGTTCTGCTGTAAAAGGAATGGAAGAACCAGTCATCTTCATTTGCATCACATCAATACTGACAAGACAGGGGTGGGGGAGGGGGCCTTCAACAGGATGGTATGGAATCATAGCCAGTAGATCACTTCAAGACACATTGGTTCGTTTTCTGCAGAGTTTGAGATCTCTGGTAGAGTCTTTGTGTTTTGCCAGAGATTGAAATAGCATAAGATGAACTAATTTTAATGGGTAACGACTTTGATTATATCTATTATTGGATGCATTCTGTCTTATACACATTAGGTCATATGGATGTACTAACATTTATTCAAGTAAACACGTGGATGCAGGTTACAACGATGCACACGAGGAGTGCATGCTCTGTTTCTCATTCTTTTTTTTTCTCTCTGTCTCTGTTTCTCTGTCTCTGTCTCTGTCTCTCACATACACACACACATAAACACACACAAACACACACACATGCACACACAGACACATACACATGCGCACGCACATACACACCATCACACACACATACATACACACCACACGCGCGCGCACGCACACATACACTTACACAGATATTCGTGCGCGCGTGCATGCTACACACACACACACACACACACACACACACACACACACACACACACACACATACACACGCCCCCCCCCCTCTCACACACACAAACATACACATTGGCTCATGCACTCGAAAGAGTGCTATGCAAATGTATGCACTGCATCACGTCGATCTAAAAGCACTCTAATGTAACGTGCTGTAAGAAACAGCTATCTCCATTTGCATGATAACAAAGCTGACAAGACAGGGAGGGAGGGATGGAGGGAAGGAGGGGGGGGACATCAATATGATGACATGTTGGATCACACCTTGCAGAATACTTGATGACAAATTGTTTTCTTTAAGGCGTGGGTTAAGATGCCCTGTAATGTTCTCGTCTTCTGCACACACACAAAAACTTTAAAAAGTGTCAACAGTATGAAAACTAAGCGCTCTTTGACATGGAAAACATCCCCAAAGTCAGAGTGACGGTCACCTTCACGGTGAGTAATATGTTGCATCATTAAATATCATCATTGATAAACAACAGAACTCCAGCTTGGGAAAGAAAAAAGGGGAAAATAGAAATAAATTCACGTATGCATTCAGGTATGTACTCGTTTACATATATGCATACATATCCATTTACGCACACGCACATATTCGCGCGCCACACACACACACACGCACGCACGCACGCACGCACGTAGGCACGCACGTACGCAGGCGCAAGCGCGGGCACAAGCACGCAAGCGCACACACACTCACATATGGGCATGCAAATTTCTACATGGCAGAGGCCTCAATCAAAAAGCAGTTTCCTGTCAATTTGTCTCATCTTCATTTGCATGACACAGGGACTTAACAAGGAGGTGGGGAAGGGAGGAGGAGGGGGACATCAATATGATGACATGGGATATTTTACGCAGAGGTTCACTTGATGACGGATTGTTTTGCATCTTACACGTTTTAGAAGTGGGGAGATGAATGTGCATGAATTTCGTACAGAATAGAAAAGAGATATTGTCGGAAACAATTGTTGTTTTTAAGTAAATGGGGAACAATAAAAATCCTGTTTTGCATGCTATCCAATAAATTCTAGCTTATCAATGCATTTAAAACGAATAGCCACATACACAAAGAAAAGTACAGTACCATAAAGATATGTGCACTTGCGCAC
>CM060317.1:81092607-81102607 GCA_030674155.1 Stramonita haemastoma
TGTGGACTGTGTTTTCCGCGAGAATAGAGCGGAAATCTCACGCCCAAAAGAGTCTGCAAGTAACCCCTAACACTTGAAGAAGTTACGCTATACAACATATAGTAAGAAGCGCACCATAACTTATTTTTAACCCATAGACCTAAATTGTTTTTACTCGTTAAATCCCCCTGAACTTTAAATTTCACCAGCCAAACTCGACATAACTGAATCACTTATTCCATCTCCCCATCCCCTTTCAACACCCCCGCAAAGAAAGCTAAATCCCCTGATGCCATTGCTTGAAGCACTTCACTCTTTTCAGGCCCGGGGTTTTTAAGGGAACTTCTAAAACCTGAAGCCATGAGGATGTGAATGCCCGCTGATAAAAAGTCAGGTGGCCCACCCCATTTTTCTTTTTTAGGGTTGAGTCTCCTCTGCTTTCATCAGCAAGCTTTATTTAATGGAAAAAATTCGAAACAGTTTGGGTTTTTGTTTTGCCTCAAAACACAGCAGTGTACATCACTGCCTGTTTTTTTTGGTACAACACTTTACTGAAAATTTGTCCCTTGTGATAATTATGTTTAAATGTAATAAATTACAACATCAGGTGAAAAAGCTAACTCACAAGGTAATAAACCTTTTTTCGAATCAAAAACCCAATAAAACACCGACCCATCCGTTTTAACCAACCAATCAAACAACGGTCAGAAAAGACATAAACAATAATTTGGTAAAGTAACAAACAAAAGTCAGAAAATGGGACAGGTAAAAATAAGAATGATAGACAGACAAAATAGATGGATAAACAGATAGACAGAGGGGACAATTTTATAGATAGGAGGACGATAGATAGTGTTAGATATATAATAGATAGATAATAGATAGATAGATAAATAGATAGATAGACAGACAGACAATAATGTAGATAGATAAATAGAAAATAGTAGAAGTGACAACAACGACAGAAGATAGATAATAGATGATAGATAGTAGATAAAAGATAGATAGATAGTAGATAGATAGATAGATAGATAGATACATACGGTACGTACTTGTAGATACGAAAAAGTGAGAGTAAGAAACGAACACAAACACAGACAGACAGACAGACAGACAGACAGACAGACAGACAGACAACCTCCCCCACCCACCCACACACGCATCCCCCTCCCCCCACAAACACACACATGCTACAAAACAGCTCAAAACAGCCACACCCAGCCAGTCAAACAAACAAACAGTCCCCACTCAGAAAAAGACTGACACACCTACAGAAAAGAGACAAAACAGCAGTTGTTACTATTGGGCGTTTCATACTTTCACACCTGGGGATAACCAAGTGTCGTGTACTCTGTCACTTGGCATCACTGTGACTGTAAACAACACACTGGATCAAATGTCTGCGTGCATGACTGAGTTGAAGTTACTTCACCACCTGGGCAGCGCTACTCCGACTTCAGAGGAACAACGATTCAAGCACAACGAAATAAAGCGAGAAGCAGGATTTAAACCGTTTCTGATTTTTTCGCACCCTGTAGATGTAGAAACGCCCACGCAGCTCTGCAAACTGTTTGTTTTCTGTCCTGTCTGTCTGTCTGTCTCTCACTCACTCTGTCTGTCTGTCTGTCTGACTGACTGTCAGAAGTCTCTCTCTGTCTCACTGTCTCTCTGTCTCTGTCTGTCTTTCTCTGTCTCTGTGGTCTATCTGTTTGTGTGTGTGGTGTGTGTGTGTGTGTGTGTGGTGTGTGTGTGTGTGGTGTGTGTGTGTTGTGCCTGCGTGTGTTTTGTATGTGTGTGTGCGTGTGTGTGTGAGTGTGTGTGTGTGTGTTTGCGCGCGCTCTCACTGTATGTATTTTGGCCAGAGGCCAATGTATATTAAACTGTTCAGAGTTCTCTGTCTGTCTGTCTGTCTGTCTGTCTGTCTGTCTGTCTGTCTGTCTGTCTATCTATCTATCTATCTATCTATCTCTGTGTGTGTGTGTGTGTGTGTGTGTGTGTGTGTGTGGTGTGTGTTGTGTGTGTGTGTGTGTCTCTCTCTCTCTCTCTCTCTCTCTCTCTCTCTCTCTCTCTCTCTCCTCTTCTCTCTCTCTCTCTCTCTCTCTCTCCGCCTCCCTCCTTCCTCACTCCCATGTTGCTATTTCTTCTCTCATTCTCCTCCCTATCCAACTGTCCTCCCCCTTCTCACCTCTCTTACACCCCCCCCCACACACACACATAGCCTCCCACCTTGCCATCCTCCTACGTATAGTTGAATTCTCCCCGATTACAGACACAGTGTCTGTCTGATGCCCACAGCACCTGATTGCTGATTCTTATCACAAAGGCAAGCCCCTGTGGAGACAAGCCTTCAGGATTTTCCAACAAGGTTTGAGTCAGGATATATAGTATCTTTTAACATATTAAACGAGACCTTGGGCATTGTAGGAGGTGGGCATGTGGGAGTGGGGTGGAGTAGAGTGTGTATGTGTGCGTGTATGTGTGTGTTGGGGGTTGGGGGTTGGAGGGATGTATGTGTGTGTGTGGGGGGGGGGGAATGTGTGGTATGAGTGGTGTGTGTGTGCGTGTTGTGCGCGCGCGCGTGCGTGTGTGTGTGCGCGCGTTTGTGTGGGAAAATGTATGTGCGTGTGTGCACGCGCGTGTGTGTTAATTTGGGGGGTTGTAAGTGTGTGTTTATGTTTTGGTGTGTAAGTGCAGAGTTGTTGGTTGTTAATGGTGTTTCAGAGAGAGAGAGAGAGAGAGAGAGAGAGAGAGAGAGAGATTGAGAGGAGAGAGAGAGAGAGACAGACAGGACAGACAGACAGACAGACAGACAGAAACAGAAACAGACAGACAGTCACAGAGAGTTAGAGAGACAGAGAGAGGCCGTTTATATACATGTGTAAGCACGCATTGTCTGTACATGCAGCGCATGCCTGTACACGTGTTGATAGAACTATAGCAGGGTGACTCAGCGAACAGAACGTAACACCTGTAGTGTAGACATGTAAGCAGACTGTGAAGGTTTGAGCAAGAGCGCAAACAGGTGGACATCCCGGATGTGTGTAGTAGACAAACACACCAGCACAGATAGGTAAGGTAAAAGGTAAAGGTAAAGGTGTCCCATAGCCTATGTGGTCGTAGGGGGCGATGCATCAGAGACTTCAGCTTCTCTAGGGCCAGATATTGAGGGCGGCACCCATCTCCTCTCCCTCGCTGCTTTACCTTCCCTGACCCTAAAGAGCTGGGTGAACTGGGGGACTATGCTGAGGCCAAAGCGCGCAAACGTCACCCATCCACTTGGTAACCACACTTGATGCTGTTTAACCTTAGCTTGGGGAAAGCGAGCGCTTGATTACTGAGCTATCCGTCCCTAGACAGATATACAGGCAGATAAATAAACAGACAGGCAGATAGATAAATAAGCAGGTAGGCAGATTGTAGTTAGGTCCTAGATGATTGATGGTGGTGACGTCAGGTGAAGGATGAGATGGATGTGACGTCATGTGGTGGGATGGATGGATGGGAACGTGATGTGATAGATGTATGGTATTGGTGGGTGAATGATTGGATGGATGGGCAACCCATATTGTATTGATAGAGTAATGAGTAGACAGACACACAAGCAAACAGAGAGAGAAGGGAGAGAGAGAGAGGAGAGGAAGAGAGAAGAGGAGAGAGAGAGAGGAGAGAAGAGGAGATGAGAAGAAGAGAAGAGAGAGAGAGAGAAGAGACGAACTTACCAACAGATACCCTAATTAGCGGAGTCGAAAGACTAGTGACTGAATAAGCAAAAATCAAACCAAAGCAAAGCACAAACCTAAAACAAAAAAGAGGCGAGAAATGAAAGAAAGAAAAAAAAAGCAACAAAAAAGAAAAAAAAAGAGAAAAAAGAAGTTCCGAACAAAACGCAACTAAAAACACATAGGCATCCGAGGGCTGAGGTAATGAAGCCTTACCACCACCACCACCAAACAACAACAACAACAACAAACTCCATCTCCACCACCACCATCACTACCACCTCCACAACAACAACAAAGATTAGTTCCAGCTGGCACAAGGATCTCCATGGATGTACAGTGGACTTCAACAATAAATCACCAATAAAAACTTCATCGCTAACATCAAACAAAACAAGAAGCTTAACAACAGCAACCTCGTGACAATACTAAACAAACAAGAATTTAAGATTAGCGGCAACCCCCCCCCCCACCCCCCCCCCCCCCCCCCCCCCCCCCCCCTCCCCCCCCCCCCCACCCCCCCCTTCCATACAAAATGCTTCTTAAAACGACAAAACAAACAAACAAACCCACAAACAAACGTGCTTCAAGCTAGTCACACAACCGTGTCTCCCAATCAACGCACGTGAACCATCTCTCTAGCCAGTCAACCACACGGCATCTTTTCCTTACTGCTAGTCCTCTCAGGCCCCTATACGCCTATACTCTCTACGTTCGGATCGTAAACGGACTGGGGGTTAGGTATCTGATGCGCGACTGATTTCATCTTTACTCTGGCACCTTCGCACGAGATGTTGCTACTGCTGCTGCTGCTCTCTGTCTGTCTGTCTGTCTGTCTCTGTCTGTCTGTCTGTCTGTCTGTCTGTCTGTCTCTCTCTCTCTCTCTCTCTCTCTCTCTCTCTCTCTCTCTGTGTGTGTACACCAATGGTTTCTGATTTCCCCTGCGGGTCACAGGGTCATTGTCTTCGATGCCGGCTCTGATGAAATGTCACACCAACGACAAACTACGAGAGAACTGTGAGGTGGTTTATTCTGCCTTGGAGTATATGCACACACACGTACATGTGTGTGTGTGTGTGTGTGTGTGTGTGTGTGTTGTGTGTGTGTGTGTGTGTGTGTGTGTGTGTGTGTGTGTATGAGTGTGTGTGTGTACATGTATGTGTGTGTGTGTGTACATGTGTGTGTGTTTGTGAGTGTGAGTGTGAGTGTGTGTGTGTGTGTGTTTGTGTGTGTGTACATGTGTGTGTGTGTGTTTGTGAGTGTGAGTGTGTGTATGTGAGTGTGTGTGTGTGTGTGTGTGTGTGTGTGTGTGTGTGTGTGTGTGTGTGTGTGTGTGTGTGTGTGAAAAGATGGTGTGGTGGCAAAAATTGGGTGTAAGGATGGTTGAGTGGTGGTGGGGTAGGGGTTGACGGTAGCATACGAACAAAAATCTATCACAGACATACACACATTAACAAACAAACATTAACACACACACATATTAACACACACACACATTAACAAACAAACAAACAAACAAACAAACAAACACACACACACACACACACACACACACACACACACACACACACACACACACACACACACTCACTCACATACACCAAAATGGAGGGAAAAAACACGTCTCCGTCTTTAACCCGTGGTCTTTTTTTATAAAAGAAATTTCATAAATCAATTTTCCTAACGACATTCCTTCGCAATTTATAATCACCCAACACGCACGCACACACACACACACACACACACACACACACACACACACACACGCACGCACGCACGCACGCACGCACACACACACGCACGCACACACACACACACACACACACACACACACACACACGCACGCACGCACGCACGCACGCACACACACACACACACACACAAACACACACACACATACACACACACACCATACAAATTGCCGTTGTAAACAGCTTGCCTTAGGAACAAGTTCTCGTTAGGGACACGATGCTTTCCACATAGTGTTAGTGGCCAGTTGCTGACTGATGCAGAAGTGCTGTATCTATAGAGGATAAGTGGTGTGGGGTATTGAATTATGGACCAGCAGCTGGCAGGAAAAAGGCCAGTGATATACATTATATATATATACATGGATGTAACAGAATGCAGTGATGATGGTTTCATGGCCATAGCCCAAAATTTTGCCGCTTATTAGTGTAAGTTAGGTGCCAAGGCCTACATTAAAATGTTGACAGACTGGGAAAGAATATTCAATTTAAAAAAAAAATACTTTTCATTTTTCAGTTATAAAAAAAAGATTAAGGTCCAATAGAACAGAAAACAAAAGTACCAAAAATAAGTACAAATACACATAAAAAAATTAAGTTATATCATTAGTTTTTTTTCCAGTAAAGCTTTGAAATTTATGTTGGGATTGTTTTTAGCTATTACAAGCTGTAATGATGTAACACAACCTGCGTTGTCGATTATAAAATTATTTGGAAAAAAAATCCCTCACAGTCAGAGTATGCTGGCCAATAGAGCGAGGTATGAACGACGAACGACGACAAGCTGTGTGCACATTTCGGGGCATTGACCCCTGGATGACATGCATACATTCATCCCCAGTCTTCCCCCCTTCATGGTGGGCAAAAACGGTCGCATACGAAAAATCTCACTTTAGGTAAACCTCGGAGCTTTACCTGGACAAACGAAATAAAATGCGTAGATTCAAGCAAAAAAACATCAATTAATAAGCGTAGCAGATGCATTAGTAAGTAGACGTGGTATTTCTGGATCCAGTTAAAAACAAATAGAGTAGGATCTGTGCTTCAAAGATGTTGTAATACTTTTTAATGTAGTGTTGAATATCTTCATATAAAGCCTTGATCATTTTTAGCCTGCTACTTTTTTGTCTGCAATATCTGATGAATGTGTGCCTCTCCGTGTTTCAGATAGTTTGATGTCTGAAGAGTTGGGGTTAGTGTTTATTTTTCATGTTGTATCGCCTTATCTTCAGTAGTGTTCCACGTACCTAATATGATATAATAAACTTGTCTTGAATCTTGAATATTTCTAAGGGCACGTAACAGCGCGTAGGAATGTTCAACAGATTTTACATCACATCATTTGTGATAAGAATCCACTTTGCATGGACTTGGTAAACACCATAGATAACTCACCACTCTAGTTCAAGCCTCGGGATCATTCTGGTTCGTTCGAATTTCAACAGTGTAATAAACAATAGTACTGGTATGAACTGGGGACTCTTAAACATGCACATCTGATTTATTCTTTACATTCATTTTGCAAAGCACTTCAAAAGAAAATGCTCACAGGGGACGACTTTGTAAGGCTTGAGAAATAGGTTGCTATCAGAAGGCAAACTCCAATAATGGGCAATTTAAAAAAAGGTAAAGGTAAAGGTGTCCCATAACCTAGGCGCTCGTAGGGGAGTGAGGCATCAGAGACCTCAGCTTCACTAGGGGCCAGAATATTGAGGGCGGCGCCCATCTCCTCTCCCTCGCTGCTTTACCTTCCCTGACCCTAAAGTGGGCAGGTACCCATTTTCCAGCTGGGTGAACTGGGGGACTGTACTGAAGCCAAGGCGCGCAAACGGTCACCCATCCAACTGGTAACCACGCTGGACTTGGGGAAAGCGAGCGCTTTGACCACTCAGCTATCCCGGCCTCGGTAATTTACTATACAAAGAAATCCCAAACACAAAATGGATTGGGGCATTTTAGATAGGTGTTGCTATACAGTGCTGCATTAACTATTCTTGTCACAAGAGAATCTTCTTTGGAATAAAACCACAAACCTGAAAATCAACAAAACAAAGATGGAGCGAAACAAAACGAAACAATACAAAACCAAAAAAATGGTTATGGCCTCAGGATAGGAACTTCCATGCACTGCATCAAATATTGTCAAAGCAGGCGCCACTCGGTTAAACTTGGAAGTTTTTCCTTTGAAGAAAAGAGAATGTTGCCACAGGGAATATTATTATTTTTATTAAGTTATCTTTGTCTCAGTGTATGTATTGGTGTGTGTTTTGTTTTATAAGATTGAACTCAGATATTAGAATGCTACTGGCAAAATCTCTCTTGATGTGATATTTTCGCGAACATTAAGTGACACACACACATAAGCTACACACACACAAACACACACACACACACACACATACACACACTCACACACACATACACACACACAACGCACACACACATACACATGTATACATACACACATTGACAAACAAATAGAATCACACCAGCGCCATTCAATAAGCCACAAAAACAACTAAATACAACCAACCAAACAAAAAACCCTACAGAATTCTAATCTGGTCAAAACCTTGCTTGAACATCAAATCTTTAAAGAAGAACCCAGACGATCAATGATAGGTGTCTACTACAATGATGGAGAGAAAAAGAAGAAAAAACCCCAGCTGTCTTCAGATCAGAGAAGATGGTATCCCCGACCCTCTTCTCTCCGACAGATGCAGTAATCAGAGGCGATTATCTCCTCTCCTTTCCTCTCCTCTCCTCTCCTTTCCTCTCCTCTCTTCTCTTCTTCCTTTAACCCTATGAAGAGTCTTTGGGGCACTTTACTACTACTCTACACTGTCCAAAGAAAGTCGACTCTGACAGTCCATTGTTCCTTGCAATCCCTTGCAGCTGTGTGCACTCGTGTTTTTTTTTATTCCATCAACTATGACGGATATCTCTATATAATACCTTGCTTACACTTCTAAGGAAGATATATGAGTTGGGGTTTTATTGTGACGCGTGCGCGAGATGGTATGTGTGCGTGCATGCGCGAGCGCGCCTTTGTGTGTGTGTGTGTGTGTGTGTGTGTGTGTGTGTGTGTGTGTGTGTGTGTGTGTGTGTGTGTGTGTGTGTGTGTGTGGTGTGTGTGTGTTCTCAGAAATCTGTAAAGTCACAAATCTGCCGTTAGATCACTAGATCATTCCGTCCGTACTTTTACATATTACTGGTCCAATGGATCCCTAGTGGATCGGTGGATCCACCCTAGTGGATCGGTGGTCTAGAGGTAACACACCTGTCCAGTAGCCCAAGCGACAAGTCCCAGGATTGATCCCTGTTTGAACCTAAATTAATTTTGTCCCACATCCATAAGGCTTCGAGTTCCCGAACTGGGAGCTAGCCTTTCGAATGAGACGCGACGATAAACAGAGCTAGAGGTCCTGTGTGCAACACACATTCAGCGCACGTAACAGAACTTACGGCAGCAAAAAGCTGTGCCTGGCAAAACGATACAGATCTATGGAAAAGAATAACACCACTATGACGCGTGGGGAACAAAAATACACGCAGAGAGAATTAAAAAAAAAAGTAGCACTGCTCTTCTGGTCATACGCTCTCCCGAGAGCAGCTAAAATTTTCTGCAGAGAAATGTTCCATGTTTGAAAAAAAAAAAAAGATACACAGCACAACATAGAACTGCAAAAGAATACAATACAATACAACATTAAGGACAAGTAACGTCTAGGGACCAAACATGGCATGAAAAGAAAGCGGTTTGGATGAACATGTATTGATGATGATAATGACGATGATGAAGTGATGATCAAAAGCTTGTAGAACTGCCCATTAGTTTGCAAAACGGCGGGAGGGTGTGTTGTGATGTTGAGGGAGGGAGGGTGGGTCCATTTGATGCTTTGCTGCAGCTAAGCCCACGCACAGATGCTGTGCATGCTCTTTATTAGTTTGTGTTTGGGGATGGATGGATGGATTGGCGGATGGATGGTTGCTAACTGTTTCTCGTGTCTTTTCCAGACTGTCACTTGTTTGTTTTTGATGCGCTCTGTTGGTTTAAGTGTGTGTGTGTGTGGGGGGGGGGGGGGGAGGGGTGTTTGGTGTGTGTGTATGTGTGTTGTGTGTGGTGTGTGTGTGTGTGTGTGTGTGTGTGTGTGTGTGTGTGTGAGTGTGTGTGTGTGTGTGTGTTGTACGTGTGTGTGTGGTGTGTTGTGTGTGTGTGTGTTTGTGTGTGTGTTGTGTGTGTGTTGTACGTGTG
The DNA here is from genome assembly GCA_030674155.1 of Stramonita haemastoma. Lineage (NCBI taxonomy): Eukaryota > Metazoa > Mollusca > Gastropoda > Neogastropoda > Muricidae > Stramonita > Stramonita haemastoma. The sequence goes on from CM060317.1 coordinate 81,102,309, forward strand.
TGTGTGTGGTGTGCGCGCTAGAAAGCTGATGTGGTTTGGTCACACCACAAGACACAACACCCTAGCAAAAATCATCCTGCAAGGAACAGTTGAGGGCAAGAGAAGAAGAGGCCGCCAAAAGAAATCATGGGTTGACAACATCAAAGACTGGACCGCCCAACCCCTGCAACACCTCCTACTAGCCACACAGGATCGTGAAGCATGGAAAAAGATCTGTGTTGCGTCTTCTCTCATGTCCCCCCTACGTCCTTTGGGACATGGGACTGAGTGAGTGAGTGAGTGATGCACCAGTGCGCATG
>CM060317.1:81112607-81115107 GCA_030674155.1 Stramonita haemastoma
ATACAGATAATGTTATATTCCACCAGAGGTACAGAAAATTCCACAGGTTTCTAGAACAGACAGCAGGAAAAAACCTTTTAAAATGAAGATGATGTTATATTCCACGAGAGGTGCAGAAAATTCCACAGGTAGAACAGGTAGCAGGAACAATCTTTAAAAATAAAGATGATGTAATATTCCACGAGAGGTACAGAAAATTCCACAGGTAAAACAGACAGCAGGAACAATCTTTAAAAATAAAGATGATGTTATATTCTACGAGAGGTACAGAGAATTCCACAGTTAGCACGAATATGCAGATTTATCTTCGAAGCCTCAGAAACCGGGCGGGGTATTTCAATTTGTACTCCACGAGAAATATAGACACTTCCACAGGTGACACTGACTGAAGGTTCAAATCTCCGATGAAGCCTCACATGCAAGCACAGGGGTGTTTTAAGACATTGGCCTGAGAGATACAGAGAAGACTTCAAGCAGCACTGACCACAAGTTTAAATATGCCACGCAGCCTCAAAGACACCGGTGTTTGTACTCCACAGAATAGCTGGAAACTCCAGAACATTCCATTTGCAGGGTTAATACTTCGTGATTTGAAGCACTGTACTGCAAGAGCAACAGGTAACAAGAAACAAATAAGTAGAAAAGGGAAAAAATTCTCACTGTTTCATTTTTGTAACACATTCACTGTCGTATGTTCGTCATACATAATACTCTGAAGTTTCACTCAAAGATGTGAATTTTATGATATTTCTCGAAATCTAAAATAGTAAGTAATGAATGGCAAACGAATGAATGAATGAGTAATGAGTGTAATTTGAATAGAAAGTGACGACAAGAAGAAAAATCTGCCACCGCTTCAGTTTTTGCAAGGACGAAAATTTATCATCATCAGGAGTGTGCCACCAAATTTGCATATAGAACGATGTGTCACGATGTTTCTGGAAATTTAGCACTTCCTACGAAATTATAGTGCGATCTCTGAAAAAACAAACATAATAACACAAATAAACTTTCCACTGTTATCCAGCAAAACCGCCCACATAAGAAAGAAATTCCAGTCAATATATACGATTGTGTCTACCACTCCAAAAGGTTAACTATAAAAAATTATTGTTTAAAATGACATTCACTCATTTGCGAAAACACACTTTCCAAATTAGTTAAATATCTCAATCATATTCTCTCAGCACTCGTTTTAGAAACCACCAAACTAATACTTACTGCATACACCACACAACCAGCCCGATTTATTCTTATTGCTTTTCACTCCTGTCGGTTTTGGTCGTAAACTAGAGCTTACGGATTTTCCCTCTTCTGCGTTTAGTTGAGTCCAGACATGCTGTTCAAGTTTTTGCCCGACCTATCCCCCTTTTGAATACAGCAATGAAAACTCCATGCATTCAAGTTGTCAGTGTGCGGTGTCGCTGCTTGTCTGCGTGCTTGCTTATCTTTGGATCCCTCGCAGCATTCAGTAATCTGCTTGTGTTGGAGAATACGGCGTAGTTTTTGTTTCTTTGTGTGGTTTCGAGTTGAAGGTGTGACTAAGAATGCTTTCATGCTTTTTTTGTGTTAATATATATCAACAGGTCGTGTGTACTTGGAGTGGAAATGTATTTATTGAAATCTTAACTGGTTTTCGTTTCAGGTTACACAGAAATAAAGGGATAAAATAGGTGTTTTCATATTTCAGTTAGTTCTTCAGTTGATGGAAATATTTATCAAAATCTCAACTGGTTTTCGTTTCAAGCTAGACAGAAATAAGGGAAAACTATTGATATTTTAACATTTTAGCGGATTCCTTAACACCAAACAATTACATTTTTATCTATTCACTTACTTATCTACTCAAAATCATTTATTCACTCGTTGAATGACTGATAATCAAGAAAACTAAAAACAGATGTGAAATATGGAAGAAACCCAAAACTGGGCATCCCAGCTGTCTCAGTCAGTACTACAGGCCTACCCTTCTCCCTCAGTGCCCCAAATCTCCAATCTCCTCGACACAATACCCTGTACTATATATAACAAAGCCCGGGTGGCCGGGGTGGCCTATATAGGCTAATTCCTCTCCCACCCTGTAAGTTCTTTAGACTGAGGGGTCACACGTTTTTATAACGTCCTTCACACGTACCACCCTTGTAACAACACTCCAGGATTCTGACAAAGCCGCAAATTACCCGAACTAATTCGTATAGCTCAAACGAGAAGCTTTTTTTCCCTCCCAAACCCAGATATAGAATTCAGATTTTACTTCAGTAAATTACAAACATGTGTGGGAATAAGTTATTTAGTATGGAAAAAATAATGCTGTTTTTCAAAATTTTGTAAACTAGTCCTTGTACACAAAGCTGGTGACTAATTGTATTTCATGTTTTCAAGTGAAAGTAGTTTCACAAATTCATACTCCCAAAAAGTGGCGAGTAATCAAGTTTTACACATCCGCAAAATCAAAAACTTTCAGAATCACAAACCAAGTCGCTCACAAACTAAAAAATTT
>CM060317.1:81132607-81140107 GCA_030674155.1 Stramonita haemastoma
TGTACGTAGTATGTACGTAGTACGTACGTAGTACTAGTAGTACGCACGCACGCTAGCACGCACGCACGTACGTACGTACGCACGCACGCACGCACGCACGCACGCACGCACGCACGCACTACGTACGTACGTACGTACGTACGCACGCACGCACGCATGTATGTATGTATGTATGTATGTATTATGTATGTTGTATGTATGTATGTATGTATGTATGTATGTATGTATGTATGTATGCATCAATGCACCTTTATATCTATGTATATCTAAATGCATCTATGTATGTATATCTATCTGTCTGTCAACATGTCTATCTCTTATTTTTTGTTAGTACCTTCGAGTACTGAAGCACTTTCCCATGTTTTCTGATTGATGTTTTTGGAACGTGTACGCGCTCTGCATAACACATAATGATAAATTATACCCAAGGTCCTTTGTTTTCGGCCCAGCTTAGTCTTACGTCCCTAAGGAAACAGACCTGTTACGAAAACTATGTAAAAACGGCAATATTCTTGGCGGCGGTTGAGAATGGGTGTATAGCAACACTGTCATATTTGGCAGAGTTCTTGGGTACAGATAGAGGATTATTGTTTCTCGACACACTGTGAATCGTTGCACGTCTGATTTGCTTTGGGAGTGTTAAATGGGCTAGGAACAACAATGGTCAAAACCAGCAACAGCAATAATAACAAAAACATTAACAGCAGCAGCAACATCAACAACAACAGCCGTATCGATGTTATATTGTAGAAGAACACATACACACACACAACAGACAGACAGACAACACACACACACACACACACACAAAAAAAACACACTGTCTGTCTATGTCTGTCTGCCTGTCACACACACACACACACACACACACACACACACACACACACACACACACACACACACACACACACACACACAACACACAAACACACACACAACACTCACACACAATGAACACAACACACAACACACACACACACACACCACACACACACACACACACAACACACACACACACACACACACAACACACACACACACACACACAACACACAACACACACACCACAACACACACACACACACACACACACACACACACCACACACACACACACACACACCACACACACACACACACCCCCCATATCCCCCTACACACACGCACATTCCCACCCCCCGCCACACACACTCCCAAAAGCAATGTTACGGGATCGGTCATAGTTGCCTATTTACTTCGAAAATTATGAATGAAAGAATTGAAGTGAAGACAAATATCATTCAAGTGAACGCCCACTACCGCCAATGCTTTCTTAGCGTGAAAAAAGAGAGAGGCTTTATACTATCAGAGAGTACAGGAAAAATCTAGGATGGGGACCGTGAGTGGGGTGGGAGGGGATCAGGATAGGGATGGGGGTGGGGGTGGGTTGGTGGTGGTTGAAGGAGTGTTGGGGCACAAGTGTGCAAATAAAAGAAGAAAGTGTATTTGCTATAGAAAACGTCTTTGTATGTATGAGTAAAAAATGTGTGTGATTGTGAGTGAAGTGTGTGTGTGTGTGTTTTGTGTGTGTGTGTGTGTGTGTGTGTTGTGTGTGTGTGTGTGTGTGTGTGTGTGTGTGTGTGTGTATGTGTTGTGTATGTGTGTGTGTGTGTTTGTGATATTTATTTGAGCACGTTTGTGTGCAGGCGTCTGCTCCTAGCGGGTAATTAGGAAGAGAGCACAAGCTACGATAATTTATAGCATCCCCTCCCCACATGGATAACACACACACACACACACACACACACACACACACAACACACACACACACCACACACACACACAACACACCCCACCCACACATACACATACAGACTACTGACACAACACACACACACACACAATCACAGACACAGACACATACAATACACATCCACGTACACATGCACACACACTGAACCACTCACTTACACACAGACACACACAGACACACACAGATACACACAGACACATACACAGCACAACAACAACAACAAACACACACACGCGCGCACGCGCGCGCTAGCATTTATTTCAACCAAGTTGATATGATTTTATTTGCTTGCTTTTTGTATGTATAATTCCATGAGTTTGTGTTGGTTAGAAAGGTTTTTCGTTTATTCCTCCAATCGTTTGTCCAAACAAACACACTGACATTAATTTTTCATTTCTTCCCCCTACCCATCATCTGTCTAATATCACTTTCTGGTGGATAGACGTTAAAAATGAACACACACACACACACACACACACACACACACACACACACACACACACACACACACACACACACACACACACACACACACACACACACACACACACACACACACGCAGGCACACACACACACACATACACACACACCAAAATAAACAATGCGCTCCTTCAGTATCATGCACAGATTACTGTTTGAAAATAGTTCCCATCTGGCAGCTTGCGGAATGATATGTATCAGAGATGCAAGAAATTTAAACATCGTCCTATTTTGCAAATATTCCTAATTGCCCATAATCTGTTTTACTGTTAATAAGAATAACGTCTTTAGTGTGTTATGGTTTAGAAATAAGAGAAAAGAAGGTGAAATGATACAGATTATATAGTAGATATCCGTCACTCTCGGAAGACTATGGAGTTGCGCTCTAGGCTCTAGAGCACAAAGCCTGGGTAAGTAAGTATGGAGGGCAAGCTGTTACCCATGCAGGAGATTTCCCCCCCCCCCCCTCGTCTCCACGTCGCTGGAATGGTCCATTGGAAAAGCAATCGCCGTTACGAATGGTTCCATATGCGGATTAGAATAACACAAATATAGCAAAACATGATATAGAATAATATATATTTAAAAAGATAAAGGAAAAAAGATGACTAAAAATGAATTAGGCAGAGTTAAATAGTGAGACATAAAATCTAACAGCAACGAAAGAAACGGAAATTCTTTAAAAAAAATATCAGTCGGTACGAAAGTGTAGACACGTAAAAGCAATCAGAAAAGGGTGTCGTCGATTTTACGTATGTTCACTTCAAGTGATAATTATTAGAGGATAGCCAGAACTGTAAGCTAAAACACCATTGCTTCAGAAGCTAATAAAGAAAATATACATACAAATAAACAGGTATAAGCCTAACTTCATACAGCTTTATACCAATATTATTTTCATTAAGAGACGAAAAAACTGGTAAAAACAATAGCAAACAGAGTAAAAAAAAACAAAACAAAAAAACCTACTGACTAACGATTCAACTGGCAAAACAAGCAAACAAGCAAGCAATGAATAAAGTAAGCAACCAGCCAGCGAACAAAGTAGCCAAGCATCCAACACTTGCCCACGAAACCAACGAATGAACGAACGAACCAACCAGCCAATTAACCACACTATAACCCATTAAACATGCAAACCAGGCTGGCAACCAAAGAGCTAGGAGGAAGAAAGACAGGAAGCAAGAAACCAACCATCCAACCAGACAATCCAGACGCCAGGTTTTTGACCAAAGAACGAACCAGCCAGCCCACTAACCAGCCGTCTAACCAACCAACCAACCAACCAACCAGCCAACTATCCAATCAGGCAATTGTCCAACCATCCAACGAGCTTATCTAGACGCCAGCATTTCAATCAATCAACAAACAAACGAACCAACCTATCAACAAACCAACCAACCAACCAGACAGACAGACAGATCGACACGAATGTATCGAAAGTACAATAAAGGACACAAGTACATGTGATGACGACACAAAGGTGACCACTTTGGTAAGGGAGGGGAAGAGGTGGAGTACGTGATGTGAAAGAAAGGAAAGAAATGGATAAAGAAAAGGTAAAAGAGAGAGAGAGAGAGAGAGAGAGAGAGAGAGGAGAGAGAGAGAGAGGAGAGGAGAGATGAGAGAGAGAGAGAGAGAGAGACAGAGACAGAGACAGAGACAGAGACAGACAGACAGACAGAGGGAGAGACAGAGGGAGAGACAGAGACAGAGACGGAGAGACAGACAGACAGACAGACAGACAGACAGACAGACAGACAGACAGACAGACAGACAGACACACACACACCACACACACACACACACACACACACACACACACACACACACACACACACACACACACACACAGGTGACTAAAGCGAGACAGAGAGAACGGGAAGAGGAGGAAGAAGAAGAGGGGGTTAGATAAAAAAGAGGGAGTGAGGTGAGAATCTGATTAGTAAAATGTGGGATGGGGAGGGGGGGGAGGGGGGAGGACACAAGCTGTCAAACTAGTTTGAAACTTGAAGCAGAAAGGTGTCAGCCTTAGTAGTAGACAGGTTACATCAGTCAGACAGATCACGTAGACAGGTTACGTCATAGCTGATTATGGTTCTACTTGAGAGTCAGATTAACATTTTGAAGAAGAAAGTACAAAACGAATGTGATTGCAAATTGTAATCGTTTAAAGTCAGTAGCTTTATACAGTAGTTAAAGTTAAAGTTAAAGTCTGTCCCGAGCCATAAGGCTCATCAGGCCGGTGCTTATCCCGGTTTCTGTGGCGTTAAGCGACTGAGAGTCATAGACTCCCCCCTGGATAGGACGCCAGTCTATCGCAGGGTTAACCCCCAACACAAGGTTGGTACCCCTTTTACACCTGGGTGGGGTGAGAAAATAGCCGTAAAGTGCCTTTTCCAAGGGCACAACGCCATAGCGGAATAGCTGGGATCGAACCCGCAACCTTTACATTACGAGTACAACGCCCTAACCACTAGGCCACAGCGGCGGCTTTTATACAGTAGGGGTGACAATAAAGTCGGAGTATTCATAGTGGTGAAAAATAGCAAGAATTTCATATCAAAATATAGTTAATTTAACATAGAAAGCAGTAATCTCTGTATCTGTGTGTGTGTGTGTGTGTGTGTGTGTGTGTGTGTGTGTGTGTGTGTGTGTGCGTGCGTGTGTGTGTGCGTGTGTGTGTGTGTGTGTGTGTGTGTGTGTGTGTGTGTGTGTGAGAGAGAGAGAGAGAGAGAGAGAGAGAGAGAGAGAGAGAGAGAGAGAGAGAGAGAGAGAGAGAGAGAGAGAGACACACACACACACACACACACACACCACACACACACACACACACACACACACACACACACACACACACACACACACACACCCCACACAATCTACACATAAAGTAGAATCAAACAGATAAATAAGATGAATAAATGGAGAGTAAAAGAAAAATAAAAGAAAACAAGGCAAATGCTATGGAGTCATACGAAATAAAATATAAAAAAACAAACAGTTGGCAAGGCAAAACCTTACACATCTAACAACTAATCATCTCCAGCTATAATTCTGAGAATATTTTCCAAAGATAAAAAATATTCATTTACAAAACATTTTCCCAAGAAATTACCACCCTTCGAAAACATGTTGTGGGAAAACGCTACCCTGCTAACACCTTCCGAGAACACAAACAAACACAGGGAGAGGTAAACAGTAGAGAGGATCCCGGAGAAAAAGCCCCCTTCTAGCAACAAGTAGTTTGGCCATTAAACCTTGAAAAGCTGGTTGCAAAATCCTCAGTGGTACCCCAACGGTCTGTAAGACTACGGGATAGGTGAAGGTTAATTTATTGTTTATTTCATTTATTTATTTTATTCTTTTATATTGAGCATAAGGGAATAAGCACTCGTGTGCTATTTTAATCCAATCCCCGTATGTATGTAGTTTTGTCAATTTCGTCATCTGTTCCGACCGGCATACGATGGCCTACTCTCTCGAAAAGTGGAACAGGATTTAACGTGTGTGCAAGATGTTCTGCGTGCGTTTGCACCACACGGGGCCTCGGTTTATAATCTCATCTGAAGGACTTTTGGGGAGAGTGGAGTCCGCACTGATGTTAACTCCAGGATCAAAATCCCTCGAACGGGAATCGATTCCGGGTCGTCAAATTGCGAGCGCAATGTTCTGACCACTAGGCTATCCGTCCCCTTTAGCACTCTGAGAAGAGAGGGGGGAGGGGTGGAGGAGTAGATGGAGCGCCTCAGTTTGGTGGTGGAGGGGACAAGGAGCCGAGCCATGTTCGAATCATTCTTTCTCCATGCTCCTTTACTGCTGCGCCTCTTGGCTTCAGTACAGCTCCCTTTTTCCTTACAAATAATAATATGAACTTAAGATTTCGATACACAATTAGTGCACAAAAAGCAACGAACCCACAAGTACCAGCTTTTTTTCTTCTTTTGTTATGTTAGATAACCCTACTGAGGAATGTTCCAAGGAAGCGTTTCAAGGACCCCCTCCCCCCTTATATTTCACGATCCCATTACTGATCTTTAGAGTTATATAAATCCCACTAGTTAGCTTAGTTGGGAAGTTATGAGGCTGTAGTTCAGTTTCTGGTATGGTATGGGAAGGCATCGTATTCTGAATTCCTATCCTGACTCATAAACCGTATTTCCGTCTGTTCTCGTAATGTTTCTTAACGACCACCTATTCTAACACAGTTAATTTCTGCAACCGTCAAGAGATGATGGTCGGTACTACTACATCCCAAACCCTTATCAGCTACTTTTGCTCTGTTCCCCTTTTCTCCACTCCTCTTACTTTTCCTGCTAGTTTGTTCCCGCCATTTTTCTTATCTCCATTTCCCTTTCCCCACAATTGTAATTCCCCCCCCACCCCCCCGCCCTCCCGCTACAAGGCATATGTTCAATCCTTGTAAAGTCGGGAAGTGGTGATGACATTACCTGCATTTATTTTTTTCACATTTTTTCTTGCCTAGAGAAAAATCTGACATTGCACAGGTAAAAAATATAGACCTCATGCATGCAATATGTTTTTTCAATGAAAGGGGGAAGGTATGATTATTCCCGAAAAAAATCCCAACAATTGTGTGTATTGTTAATGACATCACACACCAAACGATCTTTAAAAGGATGAAATACACGCGCTTCTTCTTCCATCCACTAAGCTTGTCTAGAAGAAGGTATGAAAAAAACCCACGCATCCACCCAACCAATCAATCAACCAACCAACCCCCCTCGCCCCAACAAAAAAAAAATCCCTAAGAAAGCCCATAAGCGTGGTATTCATTTCCTCTTCGATGCTATAACCATCTGGTGTGCGTCTGTTACTTCAGTCGAAGTTTTTAGTGTCTGGTTTAGAAAGCTTTGCAGGATTTGGTATAGTGCCTTCTGCCTGTCTGCCCACCTGTCTGCTCATTTATCAGCCTGTCTGTTTATGTGTTTGTGTGTCGGTCTATGTGTCTATGTGTCTGTCTATGTGTCTGTTTGCATGCCTTTCTCGATTTTTTTTCTGTATGTCTACGCTTTGAGAACTATTTTTTGTGTCAATATATTATACCGTTCTGTACTGTACGTTTCTTGTTGGTCTTCTACTTGGTTTTTTCCCCAATTTTACATCTGCCTGCCTGTCTGTCCATCTGTTTCTCTGTCTCTGTAAATCTCTGTATTCTTCTCGCTGTTTGTCTGTCTGTGTGTCTGTGTGTCTTTCTGTATCTGTCT
>CM060317.1:81142607-81147607 GCA_030674155.1 Stramonita haemastoma
GTGTGTGTGTGCTTGTGTGTGGTGTGTGCGGTGTGTGTGTGTGTGTGTGTATGTGTGTGTGAGATAGTTGTTCTTTTTGTGTGTGTCCGTGTACATGCATGTCTGTATGATTCAGAGAGAACTAGAAAAGAGATAATAAGCAAAGGGAAGAAAGCTAAATGCATGTTTGTATGTAGCTGGAATGTCAGTTCCGGACGTATTAACTAGATTTTGCCTCCAACTGAGATGCAGGATGGAAGGAAGAAAGGAAAATGAAGGAAGGAAGGAAGGAAGGAGGGAGAAGAAAGAAAGAAAGAAAAAAGACAGAAAGAAAGACAGAAAGAAAAAAAAGACAGAAAGAAGAAAGAGAAAGAGAGAGAGAGAGAGAGAGAGAGAGAGAGAGAGAGAGAGAGAGAGAGGAGAGAGAGAGAGAGAGAGAGAGAGAGTAAATGAAGAAGAGAAGAATAAGAAGAAAAAGAATGAAAGAAAGAAAGAAAGGAAAAAGAAAGAAGAATGAAAGAAAGAAAGACAGAATGAAAGAAAGAAAGAAAAAAGAATGCATTAATCATAGAAAAGAAAGAAGAAAGAAAGAAAGAAAGAAAGAAAGAAAGAAAGAAGAAAGAAAGAAAGAAAGAAAAGAAGAAAGAAGAAAAGAAAGAAGAAGAAAAGAAAGAAAGAAAGAAAAAAGAAAGAAAGAAAGAAAGAAAGAAAGACGGAAAGAAAGAAAGAAAAAAAAAAGAAAAACAGAAAAAAAGAAGAAAAGAAAGAAAGAAAGACAGAAAAAGAAAGAAAAAGATAAAGAAAGAAAGAAAGAAAGAAAAAGAAAGAAAGACAGAAGTCTTAGTAAAGCTGAACGGATGTGACGACACAGCACATGTCAAAGAAAACAGGAAGTGCATAACACCTCCATGTTTAATTTTGCGTGGCCATGTCTATTTGTTTTTCTCAAATTTAATTTTGATTTGTTTGAATTGATTTTTTTTTCTGAAAGCCATTTCATTTTTCTTTAAAATTGGGGATGGAAATGCAATGCATCTTTTCTTTCTGTTATTTTTTTTGTTTCTTTTGTTTGGTCTTTGTTGTTGGCGGTGTATTTTTGTTGTTGTTGTTTGTTTTGTGTGCGTGTGTGTAGGGTGTGTGTGCGTGCGTGCGTGCGTGTGTGTGTATGTGTGTGTGTCTGTGCGTGCGCGCGCGCGTGTTTGTATGTAAGTATGTGTGTGAGGGGGGAGGGGAGTACTTTCTCATTGATGTCAACGAGAGATCTGTCTATTTTACGTTTCTTTTTTATTTCAAGAAAAAAGGCTTTTAGAATATATATTTTTTACTTTAATAACAGATTACTTCAATCCATCTATCAATTTTGTATCTCTCTTTTTCTTAGAAAATCCTGTTAAATTATTTCATCTGTACTTTTACCCTGACATAAGCTTTTTCATGAAAAACAATTCGTGCTTTAACTACATTGACTTCTAATTGTGAAACAGGGCTGAATATAATTATCTTTCATCCATTTTCTAAACTTTTGTCAGGTATTGATTGATGCAAGCAAAGGCTTACATTTGAAACGTCACATCCCCGAAGTCAGAATGTGGCTACCTTAATGGTGTTTAAAAACGGTCACTGGACGTGAAAATATCACCATGGGCGAACCTTTGAGCTCTAGCCGAGGAACAGAAAAAAAAAACACACGCTGAGAATGTCTTTATCCATGCCACGAAAAGCTTCTCTAAGTTTCTGTTTTTCTTGTCTGTATCTATTTCTCTGTATGTCTTGTTTCTCTAGCTCTATGAGTCTCCCTCTATCTGTCTTGAGCTTCTCTCTGTCTCTGTCTCCGTCTCCGTCTCTCTCTCCACCCCGTCTCTCTCTCTTTTTCTCTTTCTGTTTCTCTGTGTGTGTGTGTGTGTGTCTGTGTGTGTGTGTGTGTGTGTGTGCTGTGTGTGTGTGTCTGTGTGTGTAGTGTGTGTGTGTGTGTATATATATATATATATATATATATAAATAAAAATTATATATGTCTTGATGTGTGTCTCTAGGTCTTTCTGTTTCTGTCTGCTTTAATTGCGGCTCTGTCTGTCTGTCTGTCTGTCTGTCTGTCTGTCTGCGTCTGTCTATATGTCTGTCTGTCCGTCTGTCTGTCACTCACCAGAGTGTTAACAACGTTGTCTTCTACATGTGGATAGGTTTTCTGCATTAGTACGGCTAAGGTTGATGTCAGTACCATTCCACTTCTGATTCCTTTCCCAACTATTCTCTGTGTTGTGGCCAAGGGCTGAAGTTCATTAAAACTTTGGAGTTCTGGAATTCTTTGAGCTCTCTGTCATGTCTCATGTCTCTGTCTGTTTCTGTTGTGTCTGTGTCTGTTGTCTGTCTGTCTGTCTGTCTCTCCCTCTCTCTCACCCTCCCCCCCTCTCTCTCTCTCCCTCTCTCTCTCTTTCTCTCTCTCACCTCTCCCTTTCTCTCTCTCTCCCCTCCCCCCTCTCTCTCTCCTCTCTCTCTCTCTCTCTGTCTCTCTTCTCTCTGTCTCTCCGTCTCTGTCTTCTTTTGATTGTTTATTCTATGTTGATGACATTAAGCCTAATAAAGTGATATTGATGAGGCGATATATAGCAACATCTCTTCTCAATCACAAGTCAGTCGCACAAGGTTCTGACTGTCTCATGTAGCAATAAAAATACCATCCTTTTACCTCTTTCTATTCTTGATGTGTCTTCATCTTAAAAATGATTCCAACCAACCAACCAACCAACCAACCAACCAACCAACCAACCAACCAACCAACCAACCAACCAACCAACACCAACCCAACCCAACCCAACCAACCAACCAACCAACCAACCAACCAACCAACCAACCAACCAACCAACCCAACCAACCAACCAACCAACCAACCAACCAACCAACCAACCAACCAACAACCAACCCAACCCAACACAACCCTACCCATACCCAACCACCAAACATCGCCACTACTACCCGAAAATTGTGGATGGGTTGGGGAGGGAGAGTTTGGAGGGGGGGGGGGTGGTGGTTAGTCAAATCCTCTGAATTATTGTCTATGGCCCGAAACGTCACATAAATTGCTTTCAAATCCAGTCTTGTTTTTCGCAGCCGTAAAAAGCCGATTACAGGGTTTTTTTGTTTTTGTTTTTATTCTATACAAAGATTACAGAGGTTTTGGGGCCTTGTCAAACGTGCATTAAAATTCAATTCAGGTTAGTGTTCACGATAAGACATTGCTGATCTGCATGCTGAATAATAAAATAAAATAAATCGTTTATCTTTCTTTGGGGAACAGAAACAACAATAGAATAGTTTATGAGCTTTTAAAAACCAACAAACCCTCCCAAAATTAAAAATGAAATAAGGGAAAAATTTACTAAAAATTTTTTTAAAAGAAACATTGAAAGCCTTTACTCTCCTAGTCATGATAAGATAGCTAAAAAAATTGAAAAGAATATCACAGATAAAAGACAATGGCAAAATACCCTGGACAACAAACATTCCAAAGTCCGTTTTAACAAGATATAAAATGAGATAAATCAGAGATCATAAAAGAATGAAAAAAGAAATTACATGGAATACAAAGAAGTAAAATAGAGTTAAGTAAAATAAAACCAAATCTAAATCAAATCAAAACTATGGAACAAATCGAAAAAAAAACCCCACATAATCTCATAAGGTTAAAACAGGATTATAAACAAACATGAAGAAAAACAAAAAATGGTTAAAATGAATGTTTATAGATATAAAACAAATCCAAACAATAAAAATAGAATACAATGAAATCCAACAATAGAATAAACTAAACTGAGATCCACATCACCACGCTAAATCAAATGTTGTAATGGTGCCGAAGACCTCTCTGTATAAATAGTCCCCCCCCACACACACACACACACACACACACACACACACACACACACACACACACACACACACACACACACACACACACACACACACACACACACACACACACACACAAACACATACACACATTCTGGAAATTCTGTGCTAGGAATTCCCTCTTTTCTATCCCTGTTTTTGTTCATGCCTTTTTCCTTTTCTTTCTGTCACCTCATCCTGGTTTATTTTCTGCCTTCTGGGTCTTTTCTCCTGCCCTTATTTTTCAGAAATAAACTTAAAAAGATAACAATTCTCTTCCACGCTTAAGTCGGATGCGCTGAGTCTCAATTGGAAGGCGCTTAACGGCAGCGCAACACATCGGGATACGGGATAGCCTAGTGGTCAGAACATTCCGCTCGCAATTTGACGACCCGGTTCGATTCCCGTTCGAGGGAATTTTTCCCCTGGAGTTAACATCAGTGCTGACTCCACTCTCCCTAAAACTCTTTCGGGTGAGACTACAAACCGAGACCCCGTGTGCGAACGCACGCAGAACATCTTGCACACACGTTAGATCATTTTCCGCTTTTCGTAAGAGTAGGCCATCGTGTGCCGGTGGAAACAGACGACAAGATTTACAAAACTGCATACACACGGAGACCAGATGTAAAATAAGCACATGAGCGCTTATTCCATTATCCTCGGTATAAAAGAATGAATGAATAAATAAATAGATCAATAAATAAATAAATAGATAAATCCCTCATATAACAGACAACAGTAGTTGCCGTATGAGAGTTTGACAACGACGAAGAATAAAAAATGCAGTAGTGTCAGAGAGTTCCTGTTGTGTGTGACAATGTTTCCGCCTTCACCTTCTTTCCTTTCACGTGCCTCCCTCTTTTCTTCTATTCTTCCTCCCTGTGTTTGAGATGAAATAAACGATGCAGCATGGCTGATCCATCTGATGCTTACTTTCTACACACATACACCACACACATAAAAGTAAGAAAGCACACACACAAGCACGCACACACAAACACGCACGCACAACCATGCACGCACACACGCACGCACACACGCATACACACAAACACACTCACACACACAACACACACACGCGCACGCGCGCACGCACAGACACACACACACACACAAACACACGTGCTTCCCTA
>CM060317.1:81157607-81165107 GCA_030674155.1 Stramonita haemastoma
CATAAAGTTGTAATTGACTGTGTCACGCAATGACATTGACACGAAACATGTTCTCCCACGAGGTTGCATGTAGACCCCTAAATGGAGCACATGTCAGAAATCCTGTCTGTCTGGGGTTGCTTTGGGACCAGTCGACAATGAGGAAGCCACTAGTAGAGATGTGTGTGTAGAGTCAATGGGAAGACTGCTACTCCTTTACTTTCCCAGGAAAAAAGAAACACATGCTGTTGTGTTCATTGTTTTGTAGGAGTCCTTTTGAAGGATGGAAAAAACAATGCTGATTTTGCTTAGAAGTTTAGGTTAAAAAAACATCTTTAGAGTCAATGGAAAGAATGTTATTACTTTAACGTGCTGTCCCAGGAAAAAAAGAAACACATTCTGTTCTATTCATTGTTTTGTAAGAATTCTTTCGAAGAGCATAAACCAACTTTGCTTGGAAAGTTCCATAAAGATTTAAGTTAAAACAAAAAACAGTTTTTTCCTTTGCGTAAAAAATAATAACTAGGCAAATAACATCAATACTTTTGTCTAATACGTTAAAGGTTGGTTCATCTTTTCCTTTGCTTTGTTTTGGGGTTTTCCTTAAAAACCTCAATCTTTGTGAAATTTCTTTCATCTTACCTTCACCCCCTAGTGTATAGACCCCATTAGCCAAGCAGATGTGTAATACAGGGAATATAATTTCCTCACGCAAGCAGTATAAAACCCCACAACAGACAGGAAAAGAAAGAAACGGCAATACTACAGGGAAAGAAGAAATACGGAAAGGTCACCAGGACAGTATAATACGGGAGCAGACGAAAACTGTTAAGTCCTGAATATAAGTGGTAAGTGTTTACGTCACGCGATGACATAGACAGGGTAGGAACCATGCTCTCTCCGGGGACTGTATGTAAATGAAGCCTCTGTCATGCAGATCATTGAAGTCTGGTGGTGTCTTCCTACTCGTCTATATTCATCAGCACAACTTTGCTTTGAGGGAACTGTGGACAGACTTTTCTTTCTTTTTCTTTTTTTAAATTGAAAAGCTTTCTGCACCAAAAACCAAAACCAACGTAACTTCTGAGTACTCTTTGTTTTGAAGGAATTCATTTTTGAGGGACTTTAAAAGAAACCTTTGTTGTTGTTTTTTTTCCAATCTGTGTGTGGGGTGTGTGTGTGTGTGTGTGTGTGTGTGTGTGTGTGTGTGTGTGTGGTGTGGTGTGTGGAGAGAGAGAGAGAGAGAGAGAGAGAGGGGGGGGTGGAGAGAGAGGGGAGAGACAGACAGACAGAAACAGACAAACGGACACGAGAGAGAGAGAGAGAGAGAGAGAGAGGAGAGAGAGAGAGAGAGAGAGAGAGAGAGAGAGAGAGAGAGAGAGAGAGAGAGAGAGAGAGAGAGAGAGAGAGAGAGAGAGAGGAGAGAGAGAGAGAGAGAGAGAGGAGAGAGAGGCTTCGACGCTACATTAGTCAAAGCAAGCGCGCGCGTGTGCGTGTGTGTACGTAAGTGTGTGTGTTAGCGACCGCACGCACACACATTGGTGTGTGTATGTGTGTGTGTGTGTGTGTATGTATGTGTGTGTGCGCGTGCGCATGTGCGTGTTTGCTGATCTGCGCACATTCATGCACTTCTGATGATATGTCGGGAATTTTTTATATTTAATCCTATTCCTAATCTTCACTTTTTCCTCCTCTTCATACAGTCACGTCTCCATACACTACAATCACAGGGGGAAAAACGTATGGATTTTTCCACGTACATCACAAGCTATAAAAGATGTTGTTCTCCTGTGCACAAAACCATGTCCTCTTGCTATTGCTTGTGTACTTAGCTCGCATTCCACATCTCAGCCCTTTAGGGGTCAGCCAGTTTGTACTATTCTTCATCTCCACAGGGAATCCCTAAAACCCTGTTAAGACCTCAGGTATTTCATGGAAAAGACAGCTTGCGATTTTTCTTTTTTTCTTTTATGTGGTCTCGTCTTAACAGGTGGCCACATTCTACGTTCAAAGCATTTTTTTTCTTTATTTGTTTCTTTGATTCTTTCGTTTCTTTGTTTCTTCTTGTTCTTGTTCTTGTTCTTGTTCTTGTTCTTCTTTTTCTTCTTCTTCTTCTTCTTCTTTTTTTTTTTTCTTTTTTTCTTGTTCTTGTTCTTGTTCTTGTTCTTGTTCTTGTTCTTCTTCTTCTTCTTCTTCTTCTTCTTCTTCTTCTTCTTCTTCTTCTTCTTCTTCTTCGTCGTCGTCGTCGTCGTCGTCGTCGTCGTTGTCGAACCCTCAGACAGCAACAATTATTGTCTCTCTTATGAGTAAAGATGCGTAACACTTGCCGTTAAGCACCTGACAATTGCTCTTAAACACAATGTCATTTAGAAGACTATACAGATTGAAATTGCAAGTTCAAAAGAGGAAGAATAATCAAGGGGCCTTCTTTAAAACTGCGTTTCTTCTTTAATGCATACATAAATGAGAGAGAGAGAGACAGAGACAGAGACAGACAGAGAGAGGGGAGAACCATGATAGAAAATGCTGCAGGGAATTCACCCTTTCCCTTTTCTCCAATCAAAGCTTATAGCAGAAACTTCCTGTCTGGAAGCTAGTCCATCCACTCCTACTCTCGTAACAGCAAATTTCATCAACAGCACAAAAGAAAATATAGGCCTCTGCATACAGTAGGCGGGTGTTACTAATAACTGACAGTAGCAGGCTGGCTGTAACAGAAATCATGGCTTCCTAGGTTTTAATGAAAACCCTAATTTTTTTTTATATCTTGACGCTTTCATAAAAAACAAAGTGCTCTATGCTTTATTGTGCTTTTTAGTTTCATTTTTTATGTGCAAAAACTGCAACAGGTAATATGGAACACATAGGTGTGTTTCATTGAGAAACCACATTAACTTTTGCAGATATGAGAGAGAGGAGAGAGAGAGAGAGAGAGAGAGAGAGAGAGAGAGAGAGAGAGAGAGAGGAGACAGAGACAGAGACAGAGACAGAGACAGAGAGACGAGAGACAGAGAGAGACACAGTAGAGAGAGAGAGAGAGAGAGAGAGAGAGAGAGACGAGAGAGAGAGAGAGAGAGAGAGAGGAGAGAGAGAGAGAGAGAGAGAGGAGAGAGAGAGAGAGAGAGAGAGACAGACAGAGAGACAGAGACAGAGACAGAGAGAGAGAGAGACAGAGAGAGAGAGACAGAGAGAGAGACAGAGAGAGAGACAGAGACAAGAGACAGAGAGAGAGAGAGAAATATTAAGAGAGAGAGAAAGAGAGACAGAGAGACAGAGACAGAGAGACAGAGACAGAGAGGCAGAAAGACAAAGAAGAGAGACAGAGAGAGAACACCATAAAACACAAAACCGTTATCACCATCACTATTCCATCCCCATCTACACTCCCACAAGAGTATCAAAGACATGACCCTGAGCTGAAGCACATCTTAACGAAGCAGAAAATAGTCCCTCACCATACAGAAATAGACCCCGTATCACACCCCATCAGCATATGGACATGACAGGCACAGAAACATCATCCACTTCCTCCTCCTCCTCCTCCTCCTCACAGCCCCGAGAGTTGCTGATACTGACTGCCTGGCTTCTCTCCCTCTCCCTAACACAGTCATCATTACCACTTTGGCTCCTTCTCTTTTTCCCGTGATAGAGATTAGAATCCTACCCCCACTCTTTGATATGCTCCATTCTGTGATAATAGTTTTTGGTGTTGTGCGAATTGATTGAGCTAGATGGAGTAGATTCTTTTTCACAGGGCATCCATTTAGAATCATTTTGCAATATCTAAAGAAACAAAGCTAAAAGACAGGTTGTAAAAATGACAACTGCAAACACATATGGAAAAAATTGTGCTTTTGAAAATAGCAAATGACTGAATTTTATTCATCAATATATCCATCCATCCATCCATCCATCCATCCATCCATCCATCCATCCATCCATCCATCCATCCATCCATCCATCCATCCATCCAATATATGTTTCTTTGCCTCTCTGTTCTGTTTGTTTACCTTGTTACATATTTTTTTTGCTTGTCTGTCCACAAATTTATGCAGATTGTTACAATAATCTAAGCACAGATTGGCTAGTTTACTTTTCGATGTATTTGTTTCGAATTTGTTTTTATTGATCATAGTTATAATTCTTGATTACCACGTTTGCTAACACAATTTGTCCGTCTGTTTATGTTGCAGCATATATATATATTCACCCTTTTCAACCTCTTCCTTGAGAGAATCATGGCTGATGCACTGGAACACCATAAAGGATCAGTCAGCACTGGTGGCAGAACAATCACAAACCTCCCCTTTGCAGATGAAATTGATGGACTAGCTGGATCAGAACGAGAGCTTGCCAGCCTAACAGAACACCTGAACAAGGCCTCCAAAACATATGGCATGGAAACCGGTGTAGAGAAGACCGAACAGATGACCAATAATGCCAAATGTATCAGCCCTAATATAAGCGTCAATGACCAGAAGCTGGAAAATTAACTTTATCCCCTCTTTAAAAAACCATTCTTTATGACTTGCTTGTGGTTAAACTGTTTTTCATAATAGAAAGCATTTCTTGACTTCATTAAATCCAAACCTTTTCATCACTGTACGGAGTAAAAGTTTCTGTGTCGTTAACGTATTTTCAATTATCTTTTCAAAATGAAACCTGGGCATTATATTGTGCACGTGTTTGCTGTTAACGACCTTTTGCCTACAATTTTGCCAGGTATTATGGAGTTAAGGCTTAAAAATTGGACATTCCATTTCGTTTTTATTATGCCAGATATTTTGTTCAGTTTTGTGGAAAGAGTTATAGATGGAGCCAGGGAGATGGAGGAAAGAGCAAGATTTATGTTCAATAAGTGTACATTAGAATTGTTGTCTGTGGCTGTCCGTGAGATTTTCTTAATAATTTTGACAGTCTCTGTCTGTCTGTCTGTCTGTCTGTCTCTGTCTGTCTGTCTGTCTGTCTGTCTGTCTGTCTGTCTCTGTCTACCTGTCTTTCCGTTTCTGTCTGTCCGTCTGTCTCTGTCTGTTCTGTCTGTGCCATATTTTCTCTCTGTCCCTGTCCCTGTCTTTCCCTGAGAAAGTATGTACACACAGTTGATCTCATTCGCTTTCAGCACAACACACACACACACACAAACACACACACATACACACACACACCCATACACACACACACACACACACACACAGAATCCAGACACAAGATCACATACACACAGAGAAAAAACAAACAAACCAGACCACCCCTTTCCCATCTTCACACATCTTTCCACACGAAATTAATATTAAAACTAACTGCAATATCCTGAACACAGCTCCCCCCAAACAACACACCACCACTGTCCAGGGACAGAAATAGTCTCAGATGGCAATCAGCCGATGGACATGACCATCACAGTGGACATCCATCACCAAGGTCTAGAGCTGAGAGTTCCTGATACTGACCAGTAGGCTCAGTCTGCCAGCATTATCATTATTCATTTCTCCTTTGGCTTCTTGTGTGTACCGGTGACAGGATTAGGGATTACACCCAGTTCGTTTAAATCCCTGGAGTAAATTTTAGCTTTTCTCTTATGAAAATATGTATTTACTACTCAAGAGAAGCAGGCAGAGTTTTCAGCTTTATCTTAACTTTGATCTTTTTTTCCTTCTTTCCTCTAAATATTTGTTGAGAAGGATAAGGAAACATTCTGCATGTAAAATCATAGTTCATCCAAAATATCCATTTGCGAGTGGAAAACACCTTGGAGAACATTGCAATAATTGTTTTTCACTAGTAGAATTTTAACTTCCTTCTTTTTCCATGGCTGTTTTCTAATAAATACATTGTCACAGAAGCAACCATAACTAGCCAAAGAGCATTTCTTACTTCCTTTATGGAGGTTGAGAAGCGACAGGAGAGGGGGGGATGGAAATTATGATAGAAGTCTGCCAAAGAGAAGCAGTACCTCCCCCTTAACATTGAATTTCATCTACAACACAAACCATAAAACAAGGCCTCAGCATACAGTGACCATATGAAAATAAAACCTTTACAAAAGCAGGTTGGCCATAACTAAATGATCATGTCTTCATTGTTTTGATGAAAACACACGTTTTCTGTACTTAATTAATTTATTTTATTTTATTTTTTTCACACTTAAAAAACACATATTATGTTACACCTTTCTAATTCTTTGAATAAGTTTTTCTCATCAAGAACGACGACAGAAAATAGAAAACACATGTATGTGTTTTTGTGATAGCCACATCTTATCAGTATAGGAGGAGAAGGGTGGGTGGGTGTCACAGCAGCAAAAAACCCTTCTAAACAATGGTGACTAACAACACATCTGTCTCCCTGTGCTTCTTTTGATGTCAAGATGAGGGGAAGGGGGAAGCTGAAAAGACAGGGGGGAGGGGGAGGGGAGGGGGAGGGGAGGGGCAGGGTGAGAAAGAGGCATCAAGAAAAAATTGAATTAAAAAGGTGTGTGTGTGTGTGTGTGTGTGTGTGTGTGTGTGTGGTGTGTGTGTCTGTGTGTGTCTGTGTGTGTCTGTGTGTGTCTGTGTGTGTCTGTGTGTGTGTAACAAAGGTTTTTATACACATGTAGGTACGTGTGGTTACACACACACACACACACACACACACACACACACACACACACACACACACACACACTCACACACACTAACATATACATGCACATTCATGTAGAACCCCCCATCTTTTCCCCCCACAGGACTCAAAACTAGAATCTACCTTCCTATCTCTATATCAGGAACTACACTCTTACTACAGTATCAAAAACCTGACCATATGCTGAAGCACATCCTAATGAAGCAGAAAATAGTCCCTCACTACACAGAAATAGATCGACCCCGTATCACACACCCCATCAGCATATGGACATGACAGGCACAGAAACATTATCCCCTTCCTCCTCCTCCTCACAGCCCCAAGAGTTGCTGATACTGACTGCCTGGCTTCTCTCCCCCTCCCTAACACAGTCATTATTACCACTTTGCCTCCTTCTCTTTTTCCGGGTGATAGAGATTAGAATCCTACTCATACTCTTTGAATTACCTCTCAGGGTGACGATATTGCTTTGTTCCTGGAAGCTAATCGAGTTTGGAAGAGCAGTATGGGTTATTATCCTGCGTGCGATCCTGTTGGAATCATTTTGTAGTTAGTTTTTCCTTTTCCGTTTTTATTTGTTTGTTTGTTTTCATTTGATGGGGTCATCAGAGATTAATCATTAAAGAAATGAATGTCTATGGTTGTAGGACATGGTCCAGAAAAGAGTATTTATAAAGCCTTGAACAGTAAACAGAATATTCCAAAATTGGTTTCTTTCTGCTGAACATTTTGAGTGTTAAATTTGCTCTACTGTATTGCAAAGTAATCTGCTGGGTACAGATTATGAGGAGACTATGAAGGATTACTAAGGATGATGCACAGTTTATGTTTGTTAGTGTACAAAACATATTAAAAGCACCGATATTTTAACGGTGTTGTATTTTCCCGCCCAATATCTTT
>CM060317.1:81170107-81180107 GCA_030674155.1 Stramonita haemastoma
ACACACACACACACACACACACACACACACACACACACACACACACACACACACACACACACACACACACACTTCATACATCTCATCTCATCACCTATCCAATCTGTGTTTTTGACTTCACTTCACACACACACACACACACACACACACACACACACACACACACACACACACACACACACACACACACACCACACACACACACACACACACATACACAAACACACACAAAACATATATCTCATCTCCTCACCTACTCAATCTTTTTCACAAATAAACTCCCTCCGGCAGCAGACCCAACAAAAGACCTCCTCAAACTCTTCAAACTACAATTCTCAACTATGAAAAACTACATATACTGCAGTTTTTTCTTCTCTTCTGACCTAAGTCCTGCTATCAAGACAATACTGAAAAAACTAAAGCTAATGGACCAATACTCAAAACTCGGAACTCAGAAATGTAAGTGATATAAACCATTACAACACCAGTGAAGAGAACCAAAATGCATTCATAGTTAAGGTGCAGTGTATCGAATATCCAAAACAAAGAACAGTGTAGCACAACGGATGCGATTAAGCGTTTTGTGAGAGAGTCTCTTTTTCTTTAGTTTCAAAGGCAAGTGCAACGCACTTGGAGAGCTCTATGATGTGTTCTACTGATCTGAACCCATGGCAGGGCACACATTGTTGAAACCTGAGAGAGTGGACTCTGTCACTCGCTCTTTTTCTGCGGGGATGTTGTATGGGTGTTGACATACCCTATATAGCTGGCCTAGTGACTCTTGCACTGGATGGCAAAAGAACGGAAGCCAGCAAACAGCAGTGACAGATTAACAGACGTTGATGTTGCCACTATAGCACTGAGAAACTGCCACAGTGGCTTTTGGCAGAGGTTTTGGTTTTGTTTAGTACTGATTTTTGCTGGGTGTTACACTGGGGAGCGTTCAACAACACCAACAAAAATAACAACCATAGGAACAACTAGAATGAGAGCAATAACAAGATTCAAATAAGGTTGAAGTTAAAGGTAAAGGTGTCCCATAACCTATGTGATCTTAGGGGAGCGAGGTGTGAGAGACCTCAGCTTCTCAAGGGGCCAGCAAATTGAGGGCGGGGCGCCCATCTCCTCTCCCTCCCTGCAGCTTTACCTTCCCCAACGCATGCAGAACTTGTTATGCACACTTTATACCCTCTTCAACATTTCAGAAGAGTGGGTAATTACGCAACGATAGGAACAGATGACAACAATTAAAAAATAACCGCATGTATACCAGTGTCACGTTTAGACATCATCATCAAAGTCGGAATGCGGCTTCCTTAATGATGGGCGCACACGTTAAGATCTCAACTTCGAAGCCTAGGCAAAGAAAGAAGAAAGGTAGAAAACATACAGAGCATAAACACAGCAGACAGTAGCTAATACACCGATTTATTATCTCTGCCAGAGACAAGGTATTCTAATTCTGGATCCCTGGTATTTTTAACTCTCTAAGACCATCATAGTTTGCTGCGGTTTTGGCTGATCTATAGCTCGCGTGAGAGTCTGGGATTAAAAGGAAGATGTTAGAGAGAATTTCAGTATATATATATATATATATATATATATATATATATATATATATATATATATATATATATATATATATATATATATAAAAATAAAATATCTATATATCTCTCTATATATATACATATATGCATATATACATACACATATATTGTGTGCGTGTGTGTTTTTCTAAAATACTCAGATAAATGTAAAAGAAAACAAAGTACAAAGAAAACAGGGCAACATAAAACAGACCAAAACATTGGGGGAAAAAAATCCCAAGGCTGTGTCCACTATTTCTAAATATAGATATATAGAAAACGTAACATTCTAAAAAAAAAAGCAAGATCATTTTGACTGTCTCTAAATAGCATCATTCGATCAGTTCGAAGAAAATTGGAAGAGAAAATTGAACTTTGCATACTGAAAGAATTACGTAAAAAAACCAACTCCCTGGCCTGAACGTAGGTTTTGCGTCATCATATTTCATATGACCAGATGATCTCCATATAAAGAATCAAACAAGCAATATCTAATTAAATAACAAAACTACACGTAAAATTCCACACACACGTACGCACGCACACACACACACACACACACACACTCACACACACGTACACACACACACGCCAAAACTACCAACTGCATACTTCCCCCCTCACCACCTCTCCAAAAAAAAAAGCCTGCACACATGGCCAGCCCTCCACAACATGCATACTTCTTTAAAAAAAGAAAGAAAAAGAAGTAAAAAGGAAAGAAAAACAAGATTGCTCTTGCTTGTCAGAGCCGTCTGCACGCAACAGTATCATATATACCTGCCGACATCAAAGTCGACCCTGGCCATACCAAAAACAAAAAAAAAAGAAAAGAAAGAAAGAAGAAAAAGAAAGAAAAAACCCCGAGCAGATACACGAGGTAACAGGGCTAACAGTTTTAGCACTGACCTTCACCTGTTGCATCTTTCTCTGTGTGTGTGTGTGTGTGTGTGTGTGTGTGTGTGTGTGTGTGTGTGTGTGTGTGTGTGTGTGTGTGTGTGTGTGTGTGTGTGTGTCTGTCTGTCTGTCTGTCTGTCTGTCTGTCTGTCTGTCTGTCTGTCTGTCTGTCTCTCTCTCTCTCTCTCTCTCTCTCTCTCTCTCTCTCTCTCTCTCTCTCTCTCTCTCTCTCTCTCTTGATATGCTATCGACAGAGGGCCGGCCTCTCATTCCAACTTGATCATTTCGTTTTCTTTTTGTTTGTGGGTTTTTATAAAAAATGTTTTTGACAAAAAATGCCACACATAGTTGCTTTCGTGACTCTTTTAACTGGATGACTGAACGAGAAAGAGAAATGGGTGAAAGGATGATAGAGAGAAGAAGGAGGAGGAGGAAAAGAAGTAGTAAGGGTAGTAGTAGTAGTAGTAGTAGTAGTAGTAGTAGTAGTAGTAGTAGTAGTAGTAGTAGTAGTAGTAGTAGTAGCAGCAGCAGCAGCAGCAGCAGCAGCAGCAACAGCAGCAGCAGCAGCAGCAGCAGCAGCAGCAGTAGTTAGTAGTAGTAGTAGTAGTAGTAGTAGTAGTAGTAGTAGTAGTAGTAGTAGTAGAGTAGTAGTAGTAGTAGTAGTAGTAGTAGTAGTAGTTAGTAGTAGTAGTAGTAGTAGTAGTAGTAGTAGTAGTAGTAGTAGTAGTAGTAGTAGTAGTAGTAGTAGAGAAGAAGAAGAAGAAGAAGAAGAAGAAGAAGAAGAAGAAGAAGAACAACAACAACAACAACAACAACAACAACAAAATGATAGCAATAATATGATGATACGAATACTTGATAATGACATTATCACTACTACTGCAGCTGCGGCTGCTGTTGTTGTTGTTGCTGCTGCTGTTTCTACTACTACTACTACTACTACTACTACTACTACTACTACTACTACTACTACTACTACTACTACTACTACTACTACTACTACTACTACTACTACTACTACTACTACTACTCCTACTACTATTACTACTACTACTTCTCCTCCTCCTCCTCCTCTTCCTACTACCGTAAAATCCCTAGCATAAGCCCACCATCTAGCAAACGCCCACCCCCCACTTTGGGCCAAAAGTTGTGCACAGGGGTAACTACCTAGCAAACGCCCACCCTGCTTTTTTTCAAAGAGACTATGCTCACTTTCACTAGGATTTGTGCAGACTGTTCTTAAAGTCCTTTGACAACGCTTCCTGATGGCCGGAAGTTGGTTCTTGAATCTCTCTGTGCCATTTTTGCAAAATGCCGAAGCGACAGTCTTACACTGTATCTTCCAAATTGGAAGCCCTCCAGTATCTGGATAACGAAGCAGGTTGGAATGTTTCGGAGTGTGCCGTGAATTTTCTGTGGATAGGAAGAGGATCAGGGAATGGAGTGAAAACAGAGATAGACTTGAACAGCAGTATGGAAAAGACAAACGAAAACGGAAACTGTCAAAAGGACCAGCAGTTAGATCTGAACATGTCGACCAAGGTGTGCTGCATTATCTGGAAGATGAAAGATCTGAATGCAGGGTATTGCAAAACAAGGACATACAACGGAAAGCAATGGAACTCGGCCTTCTTTGCCTCAAAATCCCTTTTTTTTCTATTTTCCTTCACTTATACTCACACGACCTAACTTACATGCTTTCGGGGTTTGTATTCACTCAATTACACGGTTGAGCACAAAAATTATTTTGTGCAAAGGGGTCTATCCCTAGCAAACGCCCATCCCCCAATTTTGCCCTAAATCAGTGCACAGGGGGGGGGGGGGGGGGGGGGGGGGGGGGGCGTATGCTAGGGATTTTACGGTACTACTACTACTACTGCTGCTACTACTACTTCAGCGCCAAATCATGCATTCCTAACCCGTTGCAGTGCTCCCGGCATATCTCGATTTAGCACATATACGCGCGCACGCACGAACGTACGCACACACACACACATGCACACACACATACACACACACCACACACACACACACACACACACACAATGTTGTCAGTTATCGCGCAAAGACGTTCAATGAAAAGAATGAACACACACACACACACACACACACACACACGCACACGCACACGCACACACACACACACATGCGCGCGCCCGCTTACATGCATGCATGCACGTGTATGTCCACCCACACACCCATAAATCAACACATTAATTTTCTCTTGCCCTAAATTCATGTAATAAACCCCTTTCAATAAAGCAAAGACAAAGCCTATTGAAAAACACGCTGTCTTGACACTGGTCCTCAATTCTAAGTTGGCATGTTGCGTAATCGAATTACAATAATGACATAGATTACAACAGTGACAGATCCAATAAGGTAATTAGACCCTTATTCTGCCGCCTGCTATCTCTGGCCTGTGTCTTTCTATTAAGAAAAAAAAATCACATTTATGACTACAAACTTACATGAAAACATGATAAACCCTCCTCTCCCACCCCCACCCCCCCAACACATACACACACACACACAGCATAGATGGCTTAATGAAAAAAAGCACATTTATTGCTTATCAACGTACCATCTGGAAATAAACTTTTGACTTTTTGACTTTTGACAACACACACACACACACACACACACACACACACACACACACACACACACACACACACACACACACACACACGTGTGTGTGTGCGTGCCTGTACATGCATGCGTGACCATGCATAGCACAAACACATACACACATACACACATGCACACGCTCGCAAGCATACACATGTGTGTTCAACCCTTAAATCAACGCATTAATTTTCTCTTACCGAAACATCATATAATAAGCCCCCTACAAGAAAAGCAAACACAAACAAAGCCTATCGAAATAAATGCTGTATTGACACTGATCTCCAATTCCTAGTTAGCATGTTGCATAAGAGAATTACAATAATGACATAGATTACAACAGTGACAGTTCCAAATAAAGTAATTATGCTCTAAGTCTGAAGTCTTGTGTTTCTGGTCCGTGTCTTTCTATGAAGAAAAATGATTATCATATTACGCAGGCAAACTTTAATAAAAACACAATTACAGATTTATAATGCTCACGCGCGGACACACAACACATTCACACATGCATGCACCACGCACACACGCACGCACGCACATAGACACAAACGCACACACACTAAAGCATGTATGTATGTATGTATGTATGTATGTATGTATGTATGTATGTATGTATGTATGTATGTATGTATGTATGTATGTATGTATGTATGTATGTATGTATGTATGTATGTATGTGTGTTGTGTGTGTATGTATGTATGTATGTATGTATGTATGTATGTATGTATGTATGTATGTATGTATGTATGTATGTATGTATGTATGTATGTATGTATGTATGTATGTATGTATGCATGCATGCATGTATGTATGTATGTGTGCATGCATGTATGTATGTATGTATGTATGTATGTATGTATGTATGTATGTATGTATGTATGTATGTATGTATGTATGCATGCATGTATGTATGCATGCATGCATGTATGTATGTATGTATGTATGTATGTATGTATGTATGTATGTATGTATGTATGTATGTATGTATGTATGAATTATTTATGAATTTATTTCTGTATGTACACGTACACACACAAACACATGCGCGACACACACACACACATACACACACACACACAGACACAGAAACACACACACACACACACACACACACACACACACACACACACACACACACACACTGAAAGAAAAAAAAGATAGAACAGAGACAAAAACAGAAATAGAATCAAACCGGAGCGCAAGCCAGCTGTACAGATAGACAGAC
Organism: Stramonita haemastoma; assembly: GCA_030674155.1. Lineage (NCBI taxonomy): Eukaryota > Metazoa > Mollusca > Gastropoda > Neogastropoda > Muricidae > Stramonita > Stramonita haemastoma. Next base: position 81,176,448 of record CM060317.1, read on the forward strand.
AGACAAGGGGACAAGCCTGCAGTCTTAAGCATACATGTTGGAAAACAGACGATAGTGTTTTGCCCAGGAAGGAAGGCAAGAGCAGAGATACACAGTGCACACAGAGCGGCAAGGCCAAAACAGAGGTAGCCAAGGTAATCTGCTGATTTAAAACCAGCCTGCAACTATCAGCAATACTGTCTGCTAGCTGCTTCTGTGGTATTTTATAATATGTGTGTATGTGTGTGTTGTGTGTGGGGAGGGGGTGGATGGGGTGTGTGTGTGTGTGTGTGTGTGTTTGTGTGTGTGTGCGTGTGTGTGTGTGTGTGTGTAAGTGTTTGTGCGCGTACATGTGTATGTGTGTGTCCGTGTGTGTGCGTGTGCACGCGCATATTTTATAGGCTTATGTGTGTGTTTGTGTGTGTGTGTGCGCGCGTGTATATATCTATCTGTCTATCTATCTATTTATCTATCTATCTATCTATCTATCTATCTATCTATCTATCTATCTATCTATCTATCTATCTATCTATCTATCTATCTATCTATCTATCTATCTATCTATCTATCTATCTATCTATCTCTCTCTCTCTCTCTATATATATATATGTAAATATACATGCATAGACATATATAAATATATATCTGTGTGTATGTTGATGTGCGCACACGCGTGTGTGTAAGTGTATGTGTGTTAGATTGTTTGAGTTAATACGGATACGCACCACAGAACATAATCAGCAACTGGAAAGTAAGTATTAGTCCAAAGAAATATTTGCCTTAATCTAGACTAGTATATGCACATTCGCAGTAATTGTTGTTGTTTGATTGTTTGTTTGTTGTTGTAATTGTGTTGCTGTTTTCCGTGTTGGAGGATGGTTCTGTTGGATGGTGTATCAGGGTGGGAGGGTGGAGTGGAGGTAGGGGTGGGGAGCACCCTCCGCCGTTCTACATTCGCTAGAAGGAAAACTAGCTACAGAAGGACTTGACTGATCTGTTTTCAGAACATTATTTTTGACATGATAATTATGGTAAATCTTCATCACCATAATCCTTCTAATCGTAGTCGCTGTCTTCGTCACTTTAATGATCATGATAATCATAATAATCGTCATTGTCTTCACTAAAAAGAGTAGGGAAGAGTAGCAGAGAGACAAAAACAGACAGAGAGACAGAGACAGACAGAGAGACAGACGCAGGCAGAGCAGAGAAACAGAGACTAAAAAAAATAGAGGAGTACAAAGAGACAAGGGCAGAGATAAAAGACAGACAGGCAGAGACTGTAACACAGAGATAGAAAAAAAACAACACAAAAAAAACCGGGAGGGGGCAGGGGGGCAATTAAGACAGAGAAACACGACACATACAATTTCGAACAGGCCAAACAAGAACAATACAAAGATAACAAAGATAACACCAAAGCAAGCCCAGAACCCTCATCTCCCCCACCCCTCCCTGACAAAAAGAACCCCACAGAAAACCCACCAGCATCATCAACGTCACTTGAAAAAAAAAAATCACACAAACACACACACAACCCCGAAACTCAGAAAAAGCACATCACAAATCCTCACCCAGTGTTACATAAATCTCAATTAAAAACGAAAAAAAAAATCCACCACATATTAAAGTGAAAAAAATATCTCCCTCACAATCACACACACAAGCCTACAAAATATTTCCCGCCATCAATAACTTACACCACAAGATTGAAGATTTCACACACAAACACAAAAACTCCACATCCAGAAAAAAACAACGGTCACAGAATATGTATAACTATCCACAAAGAAGCGAAGAAGAAAACGAAAGCAGATTCTCTCCTTCTCTCCCTTCTCTCTCTCTCTCACTCTCTGTCTTGTCCGTCACGCCATAGTCAGTATACACACAACTCGAGCCCCCAGCGTGAGCGGACAGGCATACAGCATGAACATCATCATCAGCAGCAGCAGCAACAGCAGCAGCAGCAATAGCCTTCGCCACTACCAGGCCTAACTAATCTGTGTGTGAAGCCAGCCATTCAGCTGAAGGATGTGAAGGAAGGAAGAAAGGAAGGACGGAAGGAAGGGAGGGAGGGGTAACTAAGCCAGAGGGGGATTATTTCTCCTTCTCTCGTCGTACGTTGATGCTATACTACTATTGTCTTTTATTTGTCTGTCTCTCTGTGTCTGTCTTTTTGTCTGTCTCTACTGTTTTGGTTTTGTTTTGTTGTTGTTTTCGTTTTGTTATTCCCTAATCAGGGCAAGGGCTGGATGGAAAAATGTATGTCAATACGTACTGAAAAATAAAGATTACTCATTCCTTCCTTCCTTCCTTCCTTCCTTCCTTCCTTCCTTCCTTCCTTCCTTCCTTCCTTCCTTCATTCATTCATTCATTCATTTTCTCTCTCTCTCTCTCTCTCTCTCTCCTCTCTCTCTCTCTCTCTCTCTCTCTCTCTCTCTCTCTCTCTCTCTCTCTCTCTCTCTCTCTCTCTCTCTCTCTCTCTCTCTCTCTCTTCTGCTGTCTCCTTTCTATTTCAATCTATCTGATTTACTTAATAAATTATTAGGATCTGTTTATCTGTTTTGACGCTAATGCGCGAGTCAGATGTGGATTAAATGTTCATTGAAAACACGTCTGTCTCTGTCTGTCTGTCTGTCTGTCTGTCTGTCTGTCTTCTGTCTGTCTGTCTGTCTGTCTGTCTGTCTGTCTGTCTCTCTCTCTCTCTCTCTCTCTCTCTCTCTCTCTCTCTCTCTCTCTCTCTCTCTCTCTCTCTCTTAGGAGACATCTGGTAGGCGTGTGACTCATACCTAACCGACAGTACACCGCCGCACGTGCATTCAGTACAGACACACACATTCTTCCTTCCTTTCCCTGGGTTTTGGTTGACAAGCATAGACAAAAGCTTTCTCGTCTCCTCTCTCCCTCCCTCTCTCCCTCCTTCCCTCCCTTGCCTCCTGTTACTCTCCTCCCCCCCCCTACCTGATCTGCACCCTACCCCCCACCCCCTTTCTCTTTTCTGTCTCCACCAATTTTCCATTCCTTGCGTCCATCATACTATCTTGGTTCCCTTCAGATGTTTTGGGTAGTTATTCACTGTGTGTTATACGAGGAGAGAGAGAGAGAGAGAGAGAGAGAGAGAGAGAGAGAGAGAGAGAGAGAGAGAGAGAGAGAGAGAAGACAGAGACAGAGACAGAGACAGAGACAGAGACAGAAGACAGAGACAGACAGAGACAGACAGAGACAGACAGACAGAACAGACAGACAGACAGACAGACAGACAGAGACAGACAGAGACAGACAGAGACAGAGACAGAGACAGACAGACAGACAGACAGACAGAGTGGGAAACTTTTATTTCGATGTTAAGCACTCGTGTACTTTTTTACATCCAGTCCCCGCCCTTATCAGGGATAAGATAAGGCAAAGACAGAGAGAGACAAAGACAGAGAGACAGAGAGAACAGAGATAGAGACAGACAGACAGACAGACGGACGGACAGACAGACAGACAGACAGGTACCTACATAAGCAACCACACACACACACACACACACACACACACACACACACACACACACACACACACACACACACACCTCCCTGCCCCCGCCTCTCCTCCCTTCTCCCCCCCCCCCTCCCTCTCTCTTCTTTTAAATCCCGGTCAATTTTTGTTTTGATTTTTTTTTAGTATACATACCTA
>CM060317.1:81185107-81192607 GCA_030674155.1 Stramonita haemastoma
ATGCACGAGCGCACGCGCACACACACCACACACACACATACAACACACACATTTTTAGTGTAGGCTTTCGCACTCTGCTTGCACCAATAACTGGCAAAGCAAGCCCTGGGTTCAGCAGTCGAGTTTTTCACTACAGGTTTTGAAATAATATTTTATAACCAAGGACAACTGTGTTATTGCCATTGTTACTTTAAAAAGTGTGCGCTGCCTTTCAGGCTCAGACCATAAGCTTTGGCAGCTTCTGGCCTGTAAGTTAAGTGCCAAAGCCTGCATTAACTCAATTGTTGTTATGTTGTTATGTTGTTAAATGGATGAGTTCAGAATATCTTCATTCATGATGCCCCGCAGTCTCCTATAAAGGCTGGGGAACGCACAACAACAATAACAGGCTAGGGGGACGGGATAGGCGAATGGTCAGAACATTGCGCTCGCAATTTGACGACCCGGGTGCGATTCCCGTTCTAGGGAAATTTTTCCCCTGGAGTTAACATAAGTGCTGACTCCATTCCCCCCTAAAAGACTTTTGGATGAGGCTGTAAACCGAGACCCCGTGTGCGCACGCACGAATAACATCTTGCGCACACGTTAAATCCTGTCCCAGCAAGTGACTGGCTTTTTTCAGCTGTTGTTGTTTTGTGTTCATATCAGGCTTTAGAATATCAGCCAAGCTCTGTAAGGGATAGAGTGAAGTGCCTGACATTTACTGGCAGAGTCATTAAGTGTGGTCTTTTGTCTCTGAGGCTGAGGATGTGATGTTCAGAGTTATGTGTTTTTCTCAGTTCAGATTTCACAGAAAACGTTCAGTTCCTTGCACATACATTGAAGTGACAATCAATGGAAGGTTTTCGGGTAAAGAGGAAGTTAAGGTAGGGTAGTATAGTACAGGCTGAGGAAGTGAAGTGTAAGACAAAGTAAAGTGAGGTTTTTGTTTAAATAATAATAATGATAATAAATGAAATTTATATAGCGCTATATCTTGCAAAAACAAATCAAAGCGCTTGCTTTCAACCAATTCTTGCACATGCAGCCAACAACAATTTAGATTTTTAACGAAGTCAATACACAACACACACACACACACACACACACACACACACACACACACACACACACACACACACACACACACACACACATATATATATATATAGAGGTTAAATTGGCAGGGTGGTGGATATTTCGGCTGTTGTTTACACAGATTTTAAAAAGGACCATCTAAGACATTCATTTTTTAATCTTTGTTAAAGGATTATAAAACAAAGAACGTTTTAAACGTTAATTAAAAACACTTAAAGAGGTGAGATTGGAAGCAAAACTATAGGAGATGAAGGATAAATAAATGGCTATAATTCTCTTTTCCCTGCGCTGCTCATAATAATAATAATAATAATAATAATAATAATAATAATAATAATAATAATAATAAATAATAATACATGGAATTTGTATAGCGCTATCTCTTGTAAAGACAAATCAAAGCGCTTGCATTTGACCTACAGAGCCACAGATCATGCTGCCACCAGGCGCAAAGATCAACGACGAACAACGATGATCAACTGTTGTTGTCTTGTTGCTGCTGTACACTTTAGAGCGCAAAGCCTGGGCAAGTATGTATGGAGGGCAAGCTGTTACCCATGCAGCAGACCCCCCTTCTCCACGGCACTGAATGATCCATTGGAAGGGCATTGACCGATACGAATGGTTCCAGTACCGTTGCCATATACCTACAGCCCCGAGCCGCTCTGGGACTCCAACTCCCCGATTTTCCTCAGGGATGGTGTCTAAACACGACACTGTGTGCATGCTGGTTTGTTATAATTTTGTCATCCGCTCCTACCGGCACACAATGGCCTACTCTTCCCCAACCCACCCTCTCTCTTCCATACAGATAATTATACAGATATACAGATAATTAACTCTCACTGATCTAATCAGTAGAGCCAAAAAGGGTTAGGTACATTGCACAAACAAGAAATGTTTTGTTACAATTGCTAACAAAAATGGGATATACATATCGTTGTGAGTGTCTTTTCTTTCCAGCCCTTAGAATATGCAGTGGCGAAATCCTCCATGATGCATAGGGGAAACATCCACCACCAGAGGCAGAAGTTGTGACAGCGAAGGGCATTGGTCAGGGGAGGAAGAGACGGAAGGGAGGACAACAGACGTCATTAATGAAGTCTTTCTACCCAATGGAAAGCAGTCGCTCGGATGACACAGTCTGTTACCAGCCAGGCCTTCTGTCTAATGGAAGCTAGTCACTAGGGAGACATAGGACTTTCCCAGTGGAGTCTTTCTGTCCAGTGGTAAAGCAATCATTGGGGTGACACAGGGTGGCCGATCAAGTCTTTATGTCCGGTAAAAAAGCAACCATTGGGGTGAATCAAGGCGTTATCAATGAAGTCTTTCTGTCCAGTGGGAAAGCAATCATTGGGGTGACATAGAGCGTTGTTAATGAAGTCTTTCTGTGCGATTGAAAGCAGTCACTAAGCTATGGTCATTTTTCCTCACTTTGGGCTGTTGTTGGGGAAAAGAAATGGCAGTTTCCCGTTGAGCTTGTTGTTTGGTTTGCTTGATGATCTTGTGTTGTGCTTTTGGTTTCATTCGTTTGCTTCTTTCATGTTTTTATTATTTTTTGTGTTTTTTTGTCAATTACTTTGTTTATTTCGTGCGTAGTCTACTTCTTCCATGGAGAACTTTCTTGTGGCTGTGAACTCCTTACTTTAATTTTGTCTCTGTTCTGCTTTTTATTGCTTCTCGTTTTATCGTGTTATTTCCTTTGTTTTTTGTTTGTTTTCTTTGTTTCTTTTCTTTTCTTTGTTTGTTTGTTTGTTAGTTTGTTTCTTTCTTTTGATTTTTTCCATTTCTCCCTTCCTTCTTTCCTTCCTTCCTTTCTTCCTTCCTTTGCTTCCTTCCTGCCTTTTTCTTCTTTCTTTCTTTGTTGTGTTTGCTTGGCTTTGAATAGCCTATCTCCTGTTTGCTTTGTGCTAGTTCTTTTCGGGCCTTTTGTATTCTCCTTCTTCGTCTTCTTAAAGGAGGCACACAAATACTTTTTCTTCAGACCTTCTCTTTTTGTTGTTGTTTTTCTCTGTCTTATTCCTTATTTTCTTGGTTGTGATTGGTTTTGCTTGACATTTTATTTTTCTTACTATATGTAATGTTTAACACTGTGTTTCGTACTATATCAAATGTACATTTCACGTTTTTGTTATTTACCGCAGGTTCTCTCACATTTTCTAAGCGCCTATAGTACCTAAAACATGAACCCCATAGCCTTTCTCTCTCATGTTTCTCCGGATAGTAGCCTTGACTTTTAACTAAGCCTGCAAAATGTCTAGCTTGGCTGTCAGCTGCTTGTTCTGGCTTCCTGCAAAGTTTTTAGTCTGTATTGATTCCCTGCCACGCTTTCTCAGAGGTCACACAGTGTATTGACATTTTGTTGTATGTTGGGCAAGTCATTCTGTGCCGAGTTTTGGTTTCTTTATACAAATTAAGGCTGTGTGATGACTGTAGTTCTATGGTTTCGTCGACTCAGATTTCCAAGGAAGACACCTGGCAGTTTCTGCCGCAGGTTTTACAGAGATGTTTTCAAAAAGTAGCGAAGTCAGTCTTTTAAGTTCGATGTTTCTGCTGGGATGTAAATACAATCACAACAAGAAGACGATAGGGAAGAGTAGGATAGGGTAGGGTAAGGTGGGGTGCGGTAGGGAAGGGTAGAGTATGGAAGGGACGGAGAGGGCAGGGTAGGGTAGGGTAGGGTAGGGTATGGAAGAGAGAGGGTGGGTTGGGGAAGGGAATGGATAGTGTGGAGTAGTAATTGCGAGGGCAGGATTGAGAAGGGTAGGATAGGGTAAGGTATGGCAAGGTGGGGTAGTTAAAATAGAAGAAATCGGTAGGATTAAATGCTTGGGTAGAATCGATCGGGTAAGGTAGGGTGAAGAGTGTGATTTTTAATTTTGTTTGTTTGCTTGAGGGGAGGGGGGGGGGGTGTTGTTGCTTGGTTTTTTTTTGGTTTTTATATTTAATTTTGATTTTGGGTGGGAGGATCAATATGGAGTATCATATGATGCTATCACAGTACATTATAAACTATCCCGCTCTGCTGTCATCTTCACGATAGACAGATGACGTTGTGTTTGCTTACAGTACTTGGTTGACCTTTCATTTGGTTTTTTGTTTTGTTTTTGTTTTTTTTCCTTTGTTTTACCATTCTTTGGTTGTATCATGTTTCCCTTTTCTTGTGTTTTTCTTTTTGTCTTTTTTACCCTTATTTAAAAAAAAAACTTTTTTTCTTTGTTTTTGCTCTGTTTTTGGTTTTTCTTTATCTGTTGTTGCTTACTTTTCTTCTTTCATTTCTCTGATTCTCTCTATTGCTTGTTCCTTCTTTATTTCTTTGCCATTTCCTTCCTCCCTTCCTTTGTTTCGTCTCACTTTCACTCTGCGTATCGATTGATTCTCATCCAAGCTTACTGAGGGGTCATGCAGTGCGTTTCTGTGTGCCAGAGAGTCTCAGAGAGTCTCAGAGAGTCTCAGAGAGAGAGAGAGAGAGAGAGAGAGGAGAGAGAGAGAGAGAGAGAGAGAGAGAGAGAGAGAGAGAGAGAGAGAGAGAGAGAGAGAGAGAGAGAGAGAGAGAGAGAGAGAGAAGAGAGACTGTGTAAGAAACAAAACGCAAATAAAAGATAAAAAGTCGGAACAACCCTAAGCAAACCCCAAACTAATTATGACTAAAAATGCCAGCAGAGAAAAAGAGAAACAACCTATGAACCAAAACTAACCAGCAGCGTACAAACCATTCAACAAAAACACAAACATGGCAGACTATCAACACACACACACGCGCGCGCGCACACACACACATGCACACACACACATCACTCCCAGATGGCTAAGTACACAAATCAAAAACAAAAACAGTGACTGACTTTTGCCGCACGTGGTAATCAATCAACCCTTCGACCTTTCCTCCCCAACTTTCCCCTCCTCCCACACGAGCCCCCCCTCCTTCAACCTACCTCCCCCTCCCTCCCTCCCTCCTCTGTCCAACCTCCACCCTTCCCTTCTATCTTTCCCGAAAACTTGTGACCATGTTTGCGAAGCGGGCTTCTGATGAAATATACATATAGATAAAATAATGATTCTTCTGAAATTTACTTGCCTTTACCCCATAGATTCGTGTATAGACTTAAATAGTTATGTTAAACTGAAGAAATCTGTGTATTTCACACACAAAAATTGGTGAAAGTCCAAAGTTGCTTCCACTTACATGGTGCATCAGGACTCTGGAACCATTGCAGCTATGTAAATCTTATGCAGTATGATTTTTCCCACTGATTATAAAAATCTTTGTCATTTAATACATAAATGAATATATACACCTATATCTATATATCGGACTAATCTATGTCGGACTATATCTATATATCTCTCTATATACATATATCTCTCTAATGCATATCTATATCTATCTATCTATCTATCTATCTATCTATCTATCATATCTATCTATCTATCTATCTATCTATCTATCTATCTATTATCTATTATTATTATCATAATTATATGTGTGTGTATGTGGTATGCATGTGTATGTGTATGTATGTATATATGTATGTATGTATGTGTATGTATGTATGTTGTATGTATGTATGTATGTATGTATGTATGTATGTAGTATGTGTGTATGTATGTATGTATGTATGTATGTATGTATGTATTGTATGTATGTGTGTGTGTGTGTGAGCCCTAATTGTCTGACTTTTTCAGTCTGTATGACTGTCGGACTAATCTTTTGTTAGTCTGTCTATCTGCTTAGGTCTCTGTCTGTCTGTCTGTCTGTCTGCTGCATCCCCACTGCCCCCACCAATGAACAAATCTATGTAAGTAGAATAAACAGAGTTTCAAAAGAATCACGTAACTACGTGTATTCATCAGAAGCTTTTCACACATACATTCTATCCCCATCTCTTTACGATCTCACTCACTCACTCACTCACTCGCGCACATGTGTATGTGTGTGTTTATGTGTGCGTGTGTGCGTGTGTGTGTTGTGTGTGTGTGTGTGTGTGTGTGTGTGTGTGGTGTGTGTGTGTGTGTGCGTGTGCGTGTGTGTGTGCGTGTGTGTGTGTGTGTGTGGTGTGTGTGTGTGTGTGTGTGTGTGTGTGTTTGTGCGTGCGTGCGTTTGTGTGTATAGTTGTTTCAAAGATGTTCCTGTGTATATTCTTCCTATTATGTTTGTGCATTATCCTTCCTAGTTTCTAACATTATCTCTCCTGCTCCCTCCCTCCCCTCCCCCCCCATCCCTGACCCCCTTCAGGCTGGATGAGAGAGAGGAGAGAGAGGAGAGAGAGAGAGGAGAGGAGAGAGAGAGAGAGGAAGAGAGAGAGAGAGAGAGAGAAGAGAGAAGAAGAAGAGAGACGACAGACAGAAGAGCAGAAGAAGACAGAGAAGAGACAGAGAGACAGAAGACAGAGAGAGACAAGAGACAGAAGACAGAGAGACAGACAGACAAACAGAAGCAAGAGAGAAGAGAGGACAGAGACAGAGAAGAGAGACGAGAGAGAGAGAGAGAGAGAGAGAGAGAGAGAGAGAGAGAGAGAGAGAGAGAGAGAGAGAGAGAGAGAGAGAGAGGAGAGAGAGAGAGAGAGAGACAGACAGACAGACAGACAGAGACAGAAGACAGAGACAGAGAGACAGAGAGAGAGACAGAGAGAAGAGAGAGAGAAGTGACAATGTTGTCCACTTTCCAGTTCTTTCTCTGAAGCCTTCCCTCGGCAATTATCGTCTGACCCCTGTTTCCTGTTTTTGTCTTCTCATGGGCGGTGTGTGTGCCTCCAACGACTTGCCCTCTCTGTTGTCTCTGTCTGTCTGTCGGTCTGTTTGTCCGTTTGTCTTCCTGTCTGATGGCCTGTCGGTGTGTGTGTGTGTGTGGTGTGTGTGTGTGTGTGTGTGTGTGTGTGTGTGTGTGTGTGTGTGTGTGTGTGTGTGTGTATGTGTGTGTGTGTGCATGTGTGTGTGTGTGTTTGTGTGTGTATGTTTGTGTGTGTGTGCGTGTGTGTTTTGTATGTGTTGTGTATGCTTGTGTGTATGAATGTGTGTGCGCGCTAACTCGTGCGCGCGCGCGCGCGCGCGCGCGTGTGTGTGTAGTTGTTTCAAAGCTTTTCCCATGCATATCCTGCCTAGATTCTAACATTTTCATGATTTTACAAAAAGTGCAAAAAGATATATTGAAAAGTTTACGCAAAAGAATCCCAAGGAAATGCACAAGGAACCAAACGCCAAACCAACCATCCAACCAACCTCCCCAAAAAGCGATATACGACCGAACTCAGTCTGAAAAGGGTTTGAAAAATACACACAAAACATCCTTGCAATTATCATTGATATAGCCATGGGACAAAACAAAACAAGCTTGTTCCAGGGTAAAATGAAATGAAAGAAATAGGGATGGATGAAGTTTCGTGCTCCGTTAAGCCTTGGCTACCAGCATCTTATATTAGTAGG
>CM060317.1:81212607-81220107 GCA_030674155.1 Stramonita haemastoma
CATACATATGATTATACAGACAGACACACAGGCAGAAGACAGACAGAAACAGATAGACACCCACACACTCACATACACAACATACACAAGCGCGCACACACACACACATTCAAACACACACACGTGCGCGCACGCGCGCACACACGCACACACATACACATGCATAGTTACAAATAGACAAATAGACACACATCTAATTATAAGACAGACAGCCACACATCCACACACACACACCACACACACACACACACACACACACACACACACACACACACACACACCACACACACGCACACACACACACACACACACACACACACACACACACACAACAACTCACACACACACACAAACACACACACACACACACAAACACACTACACACACACAAACACACACACACACAAACACACACGTGCGCACGTACACACGCACGCACGCACGTACACTCTGTGTCTTAGTAAGAAAAACAAATTCAGCAGCAGGAGACCCCCCCCCCCCCCTTCTCATGTCGCTGGAATGGTCGATTGGAAAGGCAATCGCCGATACAAATGGTTTCAGTGCCGTCACAGGAGCTGCCAGAACGTTGCCATTATACAGCCCTGAACCGCCCTGGGGACTCGTCGACTACTACTACTACTACTACTACTACTACTACTACTACTACTACTACTACTACTACTACTACTACTACTACTACTACTACTACTACTACTACTACTACTGAAAAGAAAAAGACTCGGAAAGAGAAGAAGACTCGGAAGAAGAAAATTCCAAGAATGCGAAGAACAAGAACAACAAGAGGAATAAGACGAACAAGAAGAACAAGAAAAAAGAAAGAAAAGAGAAAGACCTCAAGAATTCAGCTGTTGTGAGTTTATTACTTTGTTTTCACTCCGTCCAGTTATGCTTCTAAGCTTTCGCACAGAGACTGTTGCCAACTGCGTGTCAGTGTATTTTTCCGATTTACTGCAGGAGTACACCTGACATGGTACTTTCCGGAAATACGGACTGCCCGGAAGGCGAATGACCTTCCTGTAGTGTGAGAGGTTGACTGCGTACCTTCACGATGTCGTGCTGGTGATGAATGTGAGAACAGCATGGAGACACTGACAATAAGACGAAGTAAAGCAACCGCTTTTACTACCATTGCAAGCGCGTGCGTGCGCGCGCGCGCACGCACGCACGCACGAACACACATACACGTGGAAGGAGGCAAAACTGAAGAACTAACACACAGACACACACAGACACACATAGACACACACACACATACACACGCGTGCGCACACACACGCACACTTACACACATGCACGCACGCACGCAGCGCACACACATACTCTCTCTCTCTGTGTCTCTGTCTCTCTCTGTCTCTCACTGTCTCTGTCTCTCTCTCTCTCCAGGTTTCAGTTTCTCCAAATGTCGGTGAAGCTTGTGTACAGTAAATTGTAGAAAATAATACCGTATTTCATCTGCAAAGACTGTTTAAAATCAGGTAAAAGTTTTACTCTGAAGAGTTTAACACATTGAACAGCTTTTCTGTCAACTGCTAAAGAAAAAAAAAAGCTTGAATTTGTTCCGCTATTCTATCATTGCTTTGTAAAGCGAGTTCCAGACTTTCAAAGTTTTATTCAGGTTTGGTTGAGTGGCTGGCCAGGTGTAAAGTCATTTATAAATATAAGTGGTCTGTTTTACAGACACAGACCTCCTTCCATCAAGACGAGAAAGCCTAGTGGTCAGAGTGATGCGCTCGTGATCTGCTGACCCGGGTTCGAATCTCGCTGAAGATGATTTTCCCTCTGAAATTAACATTAGTGCCCCCCAAAAGTCCTTCGAATGAGACTCTAAACGAGGCCAGCCCCGTGTGCAAACTCATGCAGAGCATCTTGCGCACGCTTGAAATCCGGCTTCGCTTTACGAAAGAGTAGGCCATTGTGCGCCGATGGGAACAGATGACAAAATTAACAAAACGGCATAAAGACGGACACTGAATTAAAAAAAACAACAACACATGAGAGCTTATTCCATTATTCTCGAAATAAAATAATAAATAGAACAAATACTGATAAATAAAAGACCAGATTGTTTTCATTAGAATGGATTTTATTCTTTAGAATATTTAAAAAAATATATCTCTGAAAAAAGTATCTGCGAATCACCGGTGATCAACATCGACAGAAAGAACTGACAACGTCAATCTTACAACCTGGAAGTCTAATTCCCACACAAGCAATAAGATTTATAACGAAAGATAACCTACTTCCTCCACACAATGAACATTTCACACGCTTATCCAATGCATTGTTGTTGTTTTTTTGTTGCAGTGTGCTCGACAAACGCCCTTCAAGTCTTTGTGGGCATCTACTCCTATCTTGGCCTTCCAGTCACCTTGTACAACAAGGATGTCTTTCTTGGGAGTTTGATTTAGAACCCCTTGTAGTTGGTCGTAGAATTCTGTTATGGCTTCTTCCAACGCAAAGCATGGAAGTATAAATCCAACACAAGAGATGGAGTTCCGTAACTTTGATCTCCTACGCACATTAAACAGGTTCTTTTTACCTGGGTGTAAAAACAAAAATGGCTGAAGGGAAGAACACCAGCACACTACAACAAATGTTTGGCTTTCAACTTCTCCAGAGACGGAGCCAGACTAAATCATGTCCAAGGTGACAGCGGTAAACAGGTTCAGGCTTCAGTATTGGTGAAGACAACACAAGTTTATCTTTCAGACGATGCAAACTTTTCTATATCAGAGTTGGATTTTTTTGGGGTTCTAATTAGTGTCTTTTGGGATTTCTTTTTATATTTTGTTAAGTCGGTGGATGTTTGCGGTTGTGGTGGTGTTGTGTTTTTAACCTCTGTGTGTGTGTGTGTGTGTGTGTGTGGTGGCGTGCGTGCGTGCGTGCGTGCGTGCGTGCGTGTGTGTGTGTGTGTGTGTGTGTGTGTGTGTGTGTGTGTGTGTGTGTGTGTGTGTGTGTAAGTGTGTGTGTTTACAAGACATTAATTTTTCTTTGTCAATGAGACCTGAGCGTTGCGACAATTCCTTGAATCTGAGCCAGTTTTGACTGCCAGTTTTAAAGCGCAGTTGTTGTTGTTGTTGTTGTTGTTGTTGTTGTTATCTCTGTTTATGCCAATACCTCTGTTTAAGCACTCGCAATATGCACACACACTGCTTCAATCGTCCCATCTGGGAATCACCGTGCAGGGATCGCAAGTTACATACTGGATGAAAGGTTTGCATGCATGATTATTTTCAACTACTACGTCAAATACTTTACTATGCGTGCATGCGTTCACGTGTGTGTGTGTGTGTGTGAGTGTTGTGTGTGTGTTTGCGCGCGCGCGCGCGCGCGCGTGTGTGTGTGTGTGTGTTATCACATACACGAAGAATAATCATATTAAACTGCTGAAGCATTTTTAGATCAGCATTGCTTGATCAAAATTAATCCACTGCATTTATAAATGCATAATAAATGACATGATAGAAGCTCACAAGAACATAAACAATGGCTAGAAACAAAACACATTAACAACAGGAAACACAAGAAATAGCAAACAACTGCAAACAACAACAAAACCGTTACAAAAACTGTAACAGCAGGACTGGATCCAAAAACATAAACCCAAACAAACAACAGCAACAACAATCCAAACAAACACTACCACCTCTCTATAAAAAAGGAAAGTAAGAAGTACATATTTCCAATCAGCAAAATGCAATGACAATTAACAAAAGCTACAACACCAACAATAGACAGCATTAAGGAAACTCAAGCAACAAAGACAAAAGAAATGAACATAACCAACCACCACCCTCACCCTACTAAAAAAACCCAAAGAACCCCAAAGGCAAATACAAAACAATACCAAACAAATAATTACTTCCACACCATCACGACCATCACCACCACCACCCACTTACAACTGTACATTCCTTTTATTTGTTCTTAATGTGATCTATGTGACTGCACTGCACAGACGTCTGCCCGCGCACTCACATGATATACCATTGCACTCAACACGCACATCAATTCGCAGATTACTCCACGACATGTTGTGTGCATGTTGTCTGCCATAGACCCTGAATTGAATGTCATGGCATCCTTGTGGCAACCTGAATAAACAGGCCCTTATCCCTCTATTGTGTAACTGACTTTGTCTCTGTTAATGAGCCCTGAATGTTGCGGCAATTGGCGCCAGTTTCATGCTGCCTGCCAGCTGTTAAACGTAGTTAATGTTGTTGTCGTTGTTGTTGTTGTTATGTTGCGTGTTTTCCCTGGTTTAAGCCTCATCGAGGTCACCCTGAATAAACGTTTCATTCACCACACCTGAGAATCTCTGTGAGACTGTAAGTACATCACTTGATGAGACGTGTGTACGTATCCCTGTTTTCAAACACCTTGCCTTATACTTCATCAACATTAACATTTTATTATTGAGGAAAAGTAGTGGAGGAAAAGCAAGTGCAGGTACCAACTTCTGAATCATTTTGAAAACCACTTATCAAAGATTCATAAAAAAAATATTGTGTGTTCTTTGGTTTAATTTTTGTTCACATATTTTGTTAGACCAAAAAGTTTAATGTGTGAGCTTGAGTGTCTGACTGCAGATTAGTCCTGTCTGAGTGTCTCAACATCTTTATATCAGTGTTGTTTGACCAGTAGCATCTGCATTGATGATTAGATATATTCAAAACTAACTATACAGAAGCACAAAAAACAGAAAGAATCACTCTAAAAATGCACAGCAGCAACAGCAACCATAAAAAATAAACAACAAAGAATGACAAAACAATAGAAAAGGATCTTAACAGTATCAGCAGAACTAGCTGTAAACAAAACAACAAAAACAATATTTTTTTTTATCTCTCCCAAACGAAATAAGAGTAAAGATTCCAAAACAATACAGTAAATAACAATCAACAAAACAAATAACACAATTAAAAGACAACAAAACTAACAAACAACAAACAGACAACAGCAAATGACTACAACCAAAAACAACTTCCCAACAATAATCCAAAACAGAACGAACCCCCCAAAAAAAAACAACAACAAAAAAACAACCCTAATCAACGACAAACAACCACCTCCACCACCACCACACCAAACACAAACAAATTCGTTTAAAATGTGTTTTTGCTCCTAATGCAATGTGCACGTGTGCAAATGCACAGCACGGGTACCCCTACACCCCTATGTGCCACTGCACTCAACACGCACAGCCCTTCCTAGATAACTTTAGGGCATGTGCATCTTTTCTGCCGAAGACCCTGAACTGAATGTCACTGCATCCTTGTGGCAACCTGAATAAACAGCCGGTTAACACTCTCCTGTTTACCAGACCTTTGTCTCTGTCAATGAGCCCTCAATGTTGCCACAAAGTTTTTGAATCCGCGCCAATTTTGGCGTCATGCTAGTATAAAACGCAGTTTTTGCTATTAGCATTGTTGTTAACATTGTTGTTGTTTATAAGAACAGTATTATTGTACATATTTCTATATTTCTGCATCATCTCATCATCATCATCATCATCATCATCATCATCATCATCTCATCGATCTTATCATCCATCATCATCATCATCATCATCTATCATCTTCATCGCCACCACCACCACCATCACCACCACTATACAATCTCAACATCATCATTATCATCATTATTCTTCTTGTTCATTGTTATTGTTTATCATTGTTGGTGGAATGCGAGTGATAAAACATCGGATCATGATCTGAGGTAACATGATAGGCACAGATTTGAGTCTTCACTGAACTGCCATCTTGGAGATGTACCCTGGACCTAATTTTAGTTCTTGACTCGATTTCCCTGTAGTCATTTGGAGGGAATATAATAACGGAGGTTCTCTATACCAACACACATAAAACATGTCGTGCACATATGTTAAAACCTTATCCACAATTATTATCAGATCTCGAGCAGTTGTCCAGGTGCTAGTCCTTCGAATGACAGGTGAACTGAGGACATTCAGCAGACATAATGTGATGGGGTGGTAATTAGATTACCTCCCATGCCATGATAGCCTGTCACAGAAAACACCTGAATTGTGCGATTGCTCTCTTTCCTTGGTGGTGGTTGAAAAGCCTTGGTGGTTACATTTCGCCTTCACGGGTAAGTGTAAAATTTGTGCAGCTTTATATTTTAGAGGCTCCACCGACTTTCAAGCCGTGACCATCCAAGGATTATACAGAGATGGAAGATTAAATCCTCAACTCTTTTACGCATAAAAACAAATATTTGAAAACCAAAAGAACCGGGAATGAAATCTGCTGATGAATAAGCTGTATAGCTATAAGATTATGGTTAGGACTCAAAACAAGTCTAAGTTTCAAGCCACCATCCCAACCCCCACAAAAACTGTCACACAAAATCAAAAGAACAAAAAAAACAATAAAACCTAGAAACTGGCTAGTGTGGCGCTAGACTAAAACACATGGATAGAGAGATAGACAGGGACAACACACACGCAAACACACACACAAACACACACAACCCACTCCCTCCCCCCACACATTAGCACCACCACACCACCACCACCACCATCAGCGCCAAATCAACCACATCTACCACCACCACCAAGACCACCAAAGGTTCAGCAGCAGCAGCAGCAGCAGCGGGGAGCAAGCACTAGGCTAGAAGCAGCAACAACAACGACAACAGTATGGGGAAAAGAAACAAACTTAACCACCACTACCACTACCAACCCCATCATCACCACACTACCATCACACCTCCACCGCCACCACCAAAGCTCCATCATCATCAGGGAGGAGGAAGGAAGCAGAAAAAACAACAGGATGGGGGGGGGGGGGGGGGGAAGAGAGAGAGGAAGACACAGGAGGGACAGACAGAGACAGAAAGACACACAGAGGGACAGACAGAGACAGAAAGACACACAGAGAGAGACAGACAGAGACAGAAGACACAGAGAGAGACAGACAGAGAGAAGAAGAGAAGAGAAGACAGACGACAGAAGAGACAGACAGACAGAAGACAGGAAGACACCGATATATAGAGACAGAAAGACAAGAGATAGAATGAATGAATGAATGAATGATCTTTATTATTCAAGGGTTACAGAGTAAGCATTACATACTTTTTTTTTTCATCCGGAGAGAGATGGAGAGAGAGGGGGGGGGGGGTAGAGAGTCAGAGAGAGACAGAGACAGCAGCAGAGAGACAGAGACAGAGATGGAGAAGCAGAGCCGACTTGAGTGGCAGGTTGGGCTAAAACAATAAACGATGACAGATGTCCTTCCTGCCCGAGAAGTGAAGGTCACACTCCAGTTTTAGCTTCCGGGTGAAGTAGTCTGTTCCATAGAGTTCTACCCAGATCAATTTCAGCAGATTTTGAAAGATTTATTTAAAGATCTCTGTGTGACTGTTTTGGGAGTTAAGGACATAGACTACCTTAACTAGGCTACCCAGATCAATTTCAGCTGATTTTGACAGATTTTTCAAGATCTCTGTGTGACTGTT
>CM060317.1:81227607-81230107 GCA_030674155.1 Stramonita haemastoma
TGATGAGGGAGGGAGGCTGGGGATAGGGGAAAGAGAGGGAGAATGGCTCTGTAAGAGTGGGAGAGGCCACACTCCACTATTACCTCCCGGGGTCAAACAGTGTCTCCCGTTGAGTGTTGTTTAGGGGGGAAATCTTGGGTCATTTTAGCTGGCTACACACCATCTTTCATTTTTTGCCGCTTTTCTTTCTGTTTTTCCTATGTTATTCTAGCCTTCAACTCCACGTACTGAGGTATCTACTGAAATACAAAAAGAAACCAACACTTTTTGTGAAAAGTAGCCTCTGATTCAAAATGGGGTGTGATTTTCCACAAAGTTGGACAGTTTCATTTTATTTTTTTTCCAGTAATCTCAATCCCTCAATACTTTGTCGTCTGCTAGCTTTCCTAAGTACAATATGTACCCACGAGGGTAACACTGTGGGAACATAAATTCTCATTTGATATCATTTCCACCTTTCTTGTAACTACCTGGTATTGCTCTTTGTTATCAATTCCATAAAACAAATACACAGTGCATTTTTCATACTTTAAAAAATCTGTGAAAATTAGCAGAAAATATTCCGACTAAGCACTTGATAGATAATAATCATCAAAGGGCCTTGTAACTAAAGGTGGTGTGTAGCCTCTGTATTCACAGTGTTTTTTCCAAGCATGGAAAAGTATACTGTGTAACTGAACCACAGATGAGGAAAAAAAACCTACGCGTGTCTCTTGTGGGTGGGAGGCTAGTATATGGCAAAGAATTAACAGTCTTTTGCAAAAATGTTTTTCTTTATATTTGCGGATGCAATGATAAGTGATATATTTGTGTTCGAATCGGTTAAAAAAATAAAACAACAAAAAGCACAAGCAAAAACACATTGGTTGTCAGAGTGATGCACTCGTGATCTGCTGACCTGGGTTCGAATCTCGTTCAATAGGATTTTTCCTCTAGAGTTAACATCAGTGCTGACTTCACTCCACTATAAATTCCTTCAGATAAACTATAAACCGAGGTATCGATGCCAACGCATTCAAAACATCTTACGCACACGTTAAAACCCGTTCCCATTTTCGAAAGAGTAGGACATTGTGTACCAGTGGGAACGGATGACAAATTTTACAAAACTGCAAACACACGGGGACTGAATGTAAAAAAGCACATGGGTACTTTTTGCATTATTCTCAAAATACAAAAATAAAAGAAAAAAAAGAAAGAAAGAAAGAAAGAAAGTGAAAACATTAGAAGTGGAGTGTGGCCAAAGAGGATAGAGAAGCGCAATAGGCCACAAACTGTGGTTACTTGTTAAATCAACGTCGCAATATTTTCTCTGCAGCAGTATACTAACTTCAGCATTTAATATCTACAAAGAGATCAGCAAAATAACGACGACGAAACTTTTCACATAAACAAGACACCTGTCTAACACTTGACACGGTTTGTCTGCGTAAATTTCTACTTTGCAAGGCGAGACATAAGTTAGTTTTGTTTTGTATTTTTTAAATCTTACTTTAGTCGACTTTGCTCTAGTTTATATTGCCTTTCCTCATTTTCATGAAAAAAAGTGAATTGTGTTTTTACCCACCGTCATTTGATGTTGTGTTTTTGTTTTGTTTTTGTTATTCTTTTGGTTTGATTTATATCATTTACCTTTGATTTATTTTATTGAATTTGATTGTATTTTGCTTGCTCTTACTATCTTTTCGTGTTTCTAGGCTTCAGTACAGTCCCCAGTTCACCCAGCTGTAAATGGGTACCTGCCCTCTTTAGAGTCAGGGAAGGTAAAGCAGCAAGGGAGAGGAGATGGGCGCGGCCTTCAATATGCTGGTCCTTGGAGAAGCTGAGGTCTCTGACATCTCACTCCCCATCGACCGCATCGGTTTAAAGGACGCCTTTACCTTTCTACTTTCTTTTATCTTAGTTTACTTTCTTTCTGTATAATGATTTACTACTATTTTTATTCATGCATGCAAAGCCAAGTCATACCTTTCATTTTTCTATGGGAAAAACAGCTTTCTAACTACGAAATGCATGAGCACAGAGATTCGTGTTGAACAAAAGCAATCTACAAATCATAAAGATTTTCCTTATTATTTTCCATGATTACCTTTTTAAATTTAGTCCTTCAATTTTAGATAAAAATAAACCCAACCAACCAAGCAAAGAATTGTTAAGTCAACTTAATATCCAGCCAACCAACGATACATCTAATCCATCACCATCTAACCAATCAGCCAACCAACCAACCAGCCAACCAACCAACCAGCCAACCAACCAACACCCAACCAACGAACCATACCAACCAATCAACAACAACCTACCCTAAACCCGCTCATTTACCTAACCACCCACTGACACAAGCACACCGAACAATTTCACCTTTTATCGAAAACACACGGTGTTAATATTACCGTAGTTTTCCTAGCATTTTTAGAAACAGAAAACATCCAAAACGATTTGATGATATGCTGGGAAACTGTTTTTTTCACCAGTGGTTTTTTTTTTTCGTTAAGACTTC
>CM060317.1:81257607-81262607 GCA_030674155.1 Stramonita haemastoma
AACAAGAACAGAAGGAAACAAACAAAATAAATTAAAACAAAAACAGACTATCATCATTTTTACATCCGTTGAACATCTATCAAGCTTTTTAGTATCAGTAAATAAAAAATAAACAAAACAACCGTCTTGACCCCCCCCCCCCCCCCCACACACACATAAAGACACACACAAACACTCTCTCTCTTACACACACACACTCACACACACACACACACACACCACACACACACACACACACACACACACACGCGCGCGCGCGCGCGCGCGCCCGCACACACAGACACAGACACAAACACACACACACACACGCACACAACACAGACACGACACAACACAACACACACGACACAACACACACACACACACACACACACACACAACACACACCAGCACACACACACACACACACTGTACACAACATGTTTTGTCTTTCAAGTTCGATGGGCTTACATCACTGACAAACATGCTTTCCACTGAGCAATGAAAACTCGTGTACACCTTCAAGTGCTTCCGATACATTCAGACCCTTTTGTCTAGCAACAAAGAACTTTCTTACAGTTTGTCTGTCAGTTTGTCTGCCTGCCTGATGTTTGTTTGTCTGTCTGTGTGTCTGTCTTTGCCTGCTTGCCTATCTGTCTTTGTTTCTATTGTGTCTATCTGTTTGTCTGTCTGTCTCTGTCTCCCTTTCTCTTTCTGTTTGTCTGTCTCTCTTTCTTTTCCTTTTTTCCTTTAAAATTGATATAAATCTTTTTGGCTGTCTGTCCGTCTCTCTGTCTTTCTAATTGTCTGTATGTCTGACTGCCTATTGGGCTGTCTGTCTGACTGTCTGTGTACCTGCCTGCCTGTCTTTTGACAGTCTGTCTGTCTTTCTGTCTGTGTGCCTGACTGTCTGTCTGTCTGTCTCTGTCTCTCTCTGTCTCTGTCTCTCTGTGTGTTTCTTTCTCTCTGACCGTCTGTTGTTTTGTCCTCTCTTCTTTTTTTGAATTTTCGTTGTACTGAAATTGCTCTTCATTGTTTGTGAAATCCTATGTTTCATAATAACCTGACCTTTTCGTTTTCTCAGCAAGAGGTTTTCCTCTGTCTTTCTGTATGTCTGTCCGTCTGTCTATCTGATTGTCTGTTCGTCTAGCTCTAGTCTGGTTTCAACAATTGTGGAAGTCGGAATGCAGCTACCTTGATTAGGGGTAAAGGGACTTTACGCAAAATTTGACCATCTGGGGAACCTCAGAGCTCTAGCAGAAAATGAAAGAAAAGGTATTCACTCAAGTTTTATTCGTTTTCATGAAAAACAATTGATGTGTGTGTGTGTGTGTGTGTGTGTGTGTGTGTGTGTGTGTGTGTGTGTGTGTGTGTGTGTGTGTGTGTGTGTGTGTGTGTGTGAGAGAGTGGGAGGAGAGTGAGTAGTGAGGTGCGAGAGTGACAGAGGATGACTGTGGGACAGAGTGAGAAGATGGAGAGAGTGACAGAGAGACAGAGATTGTAAGCCCGTGTATATTTTGTGTTATATAAAATGTCCATTATTTTTATTATTGACGGTATAACCATTTTCTCTCGAAGAAAATGGTACTTTTTCTTTAATATCAATCTGGGTAGTGCAAATATCATGTAAGCTCTTTTTGCCACAATCTCGTATTCTCTGTATAATCAAAGTACAGCTTGATATCAATCCCCAAAAAGGTATGGACCGAATGTAAAATTGGACGTCGAGGTTTATCTATTATTCTGGAATTAAAGACGACTGCACTTTTTTAAAAACCTATTTTATATTTCAGGGTTTTTGCTTTCATTCAATAAAACAACTACCATTTTCATTTTCGACAAACACCTGCGCATTTCTGTTCAATGTCAATCAATAGAGAGCAAACGACACACACACATACACACACACTCATATATCATATATAATACATATATATATATATATATATATATATATATATATATGTATTTATGTGTATGTTTATCCATATATATTATGTATGTACATTTATGCATGCATATGTGTATGTATGTACGCATGTATGTGTATATATATGATGTATGTATGTATGGATGGATGTTTGGATGGATGGTTGTTCTGAATATATGTATGTATTTATTTATGTTATTGCGCTTTGATTTGTTTTTACAAGAGACAGCGCTATACAAATTCCATATATTATTATTATATGTATGTATCAAGCAAACGAACACAAACAGGAAAAGATAAACACTGAACCCAAAATAAATAATCAAAAACCGAATCCACAGAAACGAATCAAAACAAAGGATATAAAAACGGTAAAAGCAGCAGCAATTACCACAGGTTCCCCCTTCCTCCCTGAAGTGTATATATATAATATATATATATATATATATATATATAATATATATATATATATATTTTTTTTATGTGTGTGTGTGTTTCTTTTTTAATTGTCTTCTCTCTATGTTTTCGAATCGTATGATTATGTCTGCGTTTAAGCATGCATGCGTGCGTGCGTGCGTGCGTGAGCGCGCGCGCGCGCGCGCGCGTCGTGTGTGTGTGTGTGTGTGTGTGTGTGTGTGTGTGTGTGTGAGTGCGTGCGTGCGTGCGTTCATAATTATGAGCACATGCGTACATGCTTGTGTGTGTGTGCGTGTGTGTATGTGTGCATACGAGCGTGCGCGCACTTGTTCCTTTGTGAATACGCTTGCGGGTGCTTTTTGCCTGCTTGCTTTTCATTCTTATTAATTCACCTGCTTATAAATGTTTGTGTTTTGCACAAAACAGGGATTTTTAGGTCAAGAACACTGCACCAGATTGTCAAGGTAAATTATGTATCATTTGTCATGGTGATGACGGGGCATTGATTGCGATAATACGAATTCTAGGGCACAGCTGCCAGCGGCTACAATGACTGCCAGCTTCTGAAACAGAATGGAATTACAGGACGATCAATGCAAGCAGTTTGGGGTCAAATAGATGTCTATGAAAATCTAACACTTATGAAGTCTGATATGTGCTGCCTGATATTATTGTTAAATAGACTTTTTCTCTTTCTGTTCAAAATGTATACAATCTAATGTTAATAAAATCTATATGCAATGATTGCGTGCTTTCTTTGATAAAGATATTTTTCTATGTTGTTGGATGTGTTTAAAATCTAATACTAATAAAGCCTGATGTGTAAAGCGTTGTTTCATGTTAGATTCTTTTTTTCTCTTATTGTTCTTTGTTTTTGTTGTTCATGGGCTATATATTCTGATATTTCTTTTAATGGAGACACTTATTATTTATGGAGTGGATGTAAATAGCTTTGTCCATCTGTAGCTGTTGCTGTAATCTATTTATGTGTGTTTGTGTGTTTGTGTTTTTATTTATTTATTTATTCTTTGATTGTGTGTGTATGTGTGTTTTGTGTGCGTGTCTACATCTGTGTGTGAGTGCGTGTGTGTGTAGGTATGTGTGTGCATGTGTATAGGTATGTTTTGTGTGAGTGTGTGTGTATGTGTGTTGTGTGCGCGCGTGTGTGTGTCTTTGTGTCTGTGTCTGTCACACGCGTGAACACACACATATATGTATATGTGTGTATCTATATATCTGCTCACGCCCGCGCACGTGTGTACACTAGCATGGATATTCCTACCTGCGTACAATGCAACTTCCAACTGTTGTGTTGATTATGGGCTGCTGATTTTATCTCTCAAACACCACAGACTTCACTCGGTTTTTTTCCTCTAAGTCTATGAGAGGCTGTTGGGCACTATACTACACAACACTGTCACCACACCCATTAGGCAGACTGACAGTAGGTTCCATCTTGTTGGGGGGGGGGGGGGGGACATCTGTTTCCTGTTCCTCGGCTAGAGCTCCGAGATTAACTAATGGTGAGATTTTTCGCATACACAGCCACGTTTTTGGTCTACCATTAAGGTAGCTGCAATCCGACCTTAGGTACGTTTGAGCCATCTG
This sequence comes from Stramonita haemastoma, assembly GCA_030674155.1. Taxonomy (NCBI): domain Eukaryota; kingdom Metazoa; phylum Mollusca; class Gastropoda; order Neogastropoda; family Muricidae; genus Stramonita; species Stramonita haemastoma. The sequence goes on from CM060317.1 coordinate 81,261,542, forward strand.
AACTACTAGCGATTACTGACACCACGGATGATGGTTGAAAGTTTTAACATGTGCACAAGATGAATTATGTTTTGCATTTGTTTTATTTTGATTATGTTTCAGCGGAGTCATCCGACTGAGGGACTGTACAGCCTATACTATCAACCGAGCACCACTATAAAACCTAATTATTGATAAACTTGGTGCATTTGCTTCCAGGGGACTTTAGGTCTTATTTAATCTTAACCCCACCCCCACCCCCTAAAAAAATAAATAAACAAAAAACCCCAAACAAACAAAAACAACTTTCGTGGGTAATGGGATCGGAGGCAATGTTAACTCCTGGAAAAAATCCTCATCCAACAAATTAATATGAAATATAGTAAGGAGGGAGGGGATCTGTGGATATGAAAGTGGTGAGAGAGAGAGAGTGGCATGAAGGAGGAGGGACGAAGGGGGAGGGTAGAGGGTGACGTGATGATAAAAGGTGGATGACCTAGTGATAGAAAACTCTCGACTGTTCAGGGTTAAAATAACAAAGCAACACGTCACTTTAGCACATCTCCAGTGGGGTCATAAATACAATTACAAAGTCACTTCAACACTGAAGTATGTGTCTGCACGTTCACATTCCCATAGGAGACTATACTAACAAACATGTTGCTGTTGTTTAGCGCTGTTGTTGTTATTGTGGGATTTTTTGTTGTTTTTGTGACTTTTTGTTGTTTGTTGTTGTTGTTGTTGTTAAGGCTGCTGTTTTGTTTGTTTGTTTTACCAAAAAGGGTCAGGGTTGTTTTTGTTGTTATGCACTTATGGTTTTTTGCTGTTGCTCTTTTGTTGCTTACTTGTTTATTTCCAGACGCTGAAAACTGCTTGTTTTTCTTTCTTTTTTAATATTTTTTGCGAATGATGGTTTTGGTCAGTTTCTGCAGTATGTTTTCTTAGCTGAAAGATAAAGCTTTTGCACACACGCACACAAAGTGAGGAGCACACATAATAAAAAAAAAAGTGTCTGACCGAGCCAGCAGGTAAGATAAGCGAGCAAGCAAAGGTCAGAGAGAGAGAGAGACAGATAGAGAGACAGAGA
>CM060317.1:81272607-81285107 GCA_030674155.1 Stramonita haemastoma
TTGATTGTGTGTTGTGTAGGTCGAATTCAAGCGCTTTGATTTGTTTTTACAAGATATAGCGCTATACAAATTCCATGTATTATCAATTCCATGTATCATTAACCACGCTCGATGTTGTTTAACCTTAACTTGAGAAAAGCGAGTGCACTGATCACTGAGTTATCCTATCCCCCAAAATAGAATGGACTGTAAACATTATAAAATGAAAATGATTATGAAATGATGATCCTCAAGGAGAAACTTCGTCCCCACCCCCCGACCCCACCCCACGTAAAAATGAATTTCGTCACCACTGCCAAACCTTAAAAACAATCAAATGAAACCTGCTCTTATAATCCTATATCCCTCTTTTACATGTGCCAAGTTGATTTCTAGATTTCTCTTCAAATATTTTGTTTTTAAAGGAACTATGGGACGGGAGTGTGGCTCAGGACTTGTGGGGTAAGGAGGGGGCAAAGAAGGTGAGTGTGTACGTGCATGAACTGTATGATGCCTTTGTATGTGTGTGAGTCGCGCGCGCGCGCGCGCGCGCGCGTGTGTGTGTGTGTGTGTGTGTCTATGTGTGTCTGTGTCTGTGTCTGTGTCTTTGTGTCTGTGTGTATCTGTCTGCCTGCGTCTGCGCCTGTCTATCTGTGTTCTGTGCCTCTCAATCTGTATACGCACGCACGCGCGCGCGCGCGCGCGTGCGTGTGTGTGTGTGTGTTCTTTCATTACCTAATGTCGACCTTACTAGCCATTCTTCTCTACCCTTTCACACACACAGCTGAATAAAAGAAATGAAAATCTTCTCTTTCATCTTCGCATCCTAAAGCCATTTTAAAGCTGTCTTTATCACAACCACAACCTCTCCTCTTCCTATAACGGTCAAAACCTTCAAAGTCTCCCACCCCTTCCCCTCTTCCCTGAGCCATTTCCATTTAACCAGAGGTGATGATGGCTTTAGCAAATTGCTGCTGCTGCTGCTGATGATGTTGATGCTGGCATAGGTATGGGACAAGATTCAGAAGGAGATGAGACAGAGATAGGCTAAAGGGATGAAGGGGACGGGAAAACCAGACAAACAAACAAACAAACAAACAAACAAACAAATAACCCCCCAACACACACACAGACACAGACATAGACAGACAGACAGACAGACAGACAGGCAGGCAGGCAGACAGACAGGCAGACAGACAGACAGACACGCGCACGCGTACGCACGTAGGCGCACTCGCGGATGGGAGCATGAGGGTTATAGAAACAGATATTATTGTGTCACTCATCGTTATGAATAGACTTAGCCCCTAAGGAAAAAAGTAAACATCAACACCACTTTCAATTCTTAGAAAATCAAGCAAACTCTTCATTTTTTTCGGAGGGGGGGGTTACTGTTTTGCTTTTTGCTTCAATGTTTTAGTTAAACGCGCCAAATTGATTCCTAAAAGGCATCTTCAGGTTAAAAACTGAAATTACTGTGTGAGAGTGCGGCGTTTGCGAGTGGGGCAAAATTTGGTGTGTGGGGGGGGGGGGGGGGGGGGGGGGGTGCGTGCATGCGTGTGTGCGTTCGTGCGTGTGTGTGTGCATGCGTGCGTGCGTGCGTGCTTGTTTGTATGTATGTGTGTTGTGTGCGTGTGTGTGTATGAGTGAGGTAGTTGTTATTCTGAAAATGTTCTCATCTTTCTATTTCGTGTCCAGAATGTGTGTTTAGCTTCAAAACACTGTAAGAATATAGATTTTTACACAAATAAGTAGAGGTACAGATATATATATATATATATATATATATAGATATATATATATATATATACATATATATATATCTGTGTGTGTATGTACATATATAACAGAGAGACAGAGACAGAGACAGATAGACACACAGACAGACACACAGACAGACAGACACAGACACACAGACACACAGACACACAGACGTACATACAGACCGAGACAGACAGACACAAAGAGAAAAAGAGACAGAGAAACATGCAGACAAACAGGCAGGTGGACAGACAGACAGACAGACAGACAGACAGACAGATAGACAGACAGAAACAGTTGTTATTTCAAGTTCCCTAACTTAACACCTTGCGGCTCACCCAGAATACTCGCTATATCTCATTGATCACACCTAGGAATCACGGTGCAACCACAAGTACATCATGAATGGAAGGGTTGCGTGAATGACAGTATGCAAGTACCTTCAATTCTAGGCAGCCATACTCCGACTTCACAGTCCTTTTTTTCCCCTCCTCTAAGAAATATATTGTTATGCTAAGAGCTTGCCGTGGCTGAAGACATTGTAACTAAAATGGTTTAAAATATAGCAAGTTCATGTGAGCCTTTGCACTTAATTTAAACCATTGATAAATATAGATGTATATGTATATATATGTATGTATATATATATATATATATATATATATATATATATATATATATATATATATATATATATATATATATATATATATGCAAGTTCACGTGAGCCTTGGTACTTAGTTTACAAAAATAATAAGAAAGGTTTCAGAGAAAACAAGTCCAATCCAATCCAATCCAATTAAATCAAAACACTTGTTTCCGAGGGATTGTTTTAGCTGTGATGATGATATGTTTTCCAGCTGCCAGATCACAGATTTCGCTTTGTTTGTTGGTGGAGCACACTTCATTTCAGCTGCTAGCTTATTGTTTGTTGTTTCAACTGGATGTGTGCGTCGTGTTTCTTTCCTGAATAAACATTTCTTTTAACCAAATCAAATCAAATCAAAGCAAAGCAAAGCAAATTTTTGATTTAAGAAAGTTGCAGATAACACACCAGTAGTATATGAACAAGCATATTCCCTCCATCCCTATATGAAAAAAAGCAACAAGAAAAATCCAAAATTCCATTGCGGAACATCTTCGCTTTTGAAGTTTGCAAATACGACACTAAAGCGAACAAAAACCAATCTACCCCACCCCCAACCGGCCCGATTCTATACCAGAAAAAAACAAGAAATATCTAACATTCCACATAGGACCAAAACAAAAAGCCCACTACAAGATATTGGCTATTGACCCTCACGACCAGACTGTAAAAAAGAAAGCCCTTGGAACGCTTGAGACGAAAATGGAAGGTAGGTAGGAAGGAAGGAAGGAAGGAAGGAAGGAAGGAAGGGTCAGCTAGCTACATCTATCATCCATCATAAAGTCTGCAGGCGCGGTGCCAGAATCTCTCTCTCTCCTCTCTCCTCTCTCTCTCCTCTCTTCTCTCTCTCTCTCTTCTCTCTCTCCTCTCTCTCTCTCTCTCTCTCTCTCTCTCCCCTTCCTCTTCTCTCTCTCTCTCTCTCTCTCTCTCTCTCTCTCTCTCTCTCTCCCCCCTGTGTCTGCTGAACGTGTCAGCATCAGGGTGTTTGTTGTACCAGGAAGGAAAACTTGTATACAGAGTTGCTTCTTTGGCGCATAACTTCGGCCAGCTTCGTTCCAACATGATAGATAGATAGGTGAGGTAGCGCGCACCTCAGTACAAACCCTCTGTCTGTCTGTCTGTCTGTCTGTCTGTCTGTCTGTCTGTCTGTCTGTCTCTCTATCTACTTCTTCTCCTCCTCCTCCTCCTCCTCCTCCTTCCTACTCTCCTCCTCCTCCTCCTCCTCCTCCTCCTCTCCTCCTTCTTCTTCTTCTTCTTCTTCTTCTTCTTCTTCTTCTTCTTCTTCTTCTTCTTCTTCTTCTTTTTTCTTCCTCTTCCCTTTCGTTTTCTGAACAAAAGCCAGCAATCCGAAAGATTGCTGTTATTGATTATGTTCACTTTCAATACGTGTTTTATATCTCGTCGTCCTCCTCCTTCTCCTCCCCCCTCCCTTCCCAAATATCTCTTTGTAAAAAGGGCGTAAAATTTGTATCAGTAAATCATATAGGACCATTGTCATTGTCATTGTTCCTTTTCTCTTTTCTGTTTTCTTTCGTCTATTGTCCCATTCCCTCCGTCTTAGCTTTCTTTGAACACATAATAGATAAGTAATGTATTGGAAAGAATCAAGAGAGGTAGTAGAAAAAGAACACAAGTAGGGGATGATAAAGAAGGAAAGATGAAAGGTTGGGGGTAGAGATGAAAAAGTGGGTACTGCTAAGGGAGGGAGGGAGGAAGGGAGGGAGAGATAAGGGAGGAGAGACTGGGAGAGGGGCAGAAAGAGGGAGGGAGGGGAGATGGATTGGGGTGAAGGAGGGTCAAGGAGAAGAGAGAGAGAGAGAGAGAGAGAGAGAGGAGAGAGAGAGAGAGAGAGAGAGGGAGGAGGAGAGAGAGATGAAGAATGAGAGAGATGTAAGAGGAGAAAGAGGGTGGGGAGAGAGAGAGAGAGAGGGGGAGGGGGAGGAGAGAGAGAGAGAGAGAGAGGGGGGAGGGGGGAGAGAGAGAGAGAGAGAGAGGAGAGGAGAGAGAGAGAGGAGAGGAGAGAGAGAGAGAGAGAGAGAGAGAGAGGAGAGAGGAGAGAGGGAGAGGGGAGGAGGAGAGAGAGAGAGAGAGAGGAGGAGGAGAGAGGAGGGAGAGAGAGGAGAGAGAGAGAGAGAGAGAGAGAGAGAGAGAGGAGAGAGAGAGAGAGAGAGAGAGAGGAGAGAGAGAGAGAGGAGAGGAGAGAGAGAGAGAGAGAGAGAAGACGAGGTTGATGAAGATAAAGGAACTGAATCACTGATCTTGCTGCTGCTGTTGTTGCTGTTGTTGCTGCTGCTGCTTCTGCTCTTTGTGCGAACTAGCTTTGAATACAATAAATATAAACATATTCACTACACTTAATCCAAAAATGTTGCTGGTACGAATAAATGACAAAAATGAATGAAGGAACTAGCCAATGAATAAATGAACAAGTCAAAGAGCGAATAAATGAGCATGAAGTTAGTCAGTCAACTAATCAATTATTTTGTCATTAGCAAATCCGTCAATTGATCAACCGATGAATCAATTATCATTGAAGCTTACAGCATAGCCCACAAGCAACGCCGCACTAGGATGGGACTTGTGGTATCCTTATAGATAAAACTCAAATGATTTGGAGCTGATCGTGAGCTGAACTATCTTGAAAGTTATTTTGAACTGAAATATTTTCGTTCTTATCTACTCGTCTCTCTTTGAGCTTATCTAAAACGCATACATATGAAGCTTAAATAAAACTGAATTTCCTTGAAGCTTGTTTCATCACCATATGATCTATTCTGGAACTTGTTGCAAACTCAAACAATCTCAACTTGTTCTGGACTAAAATAATTTGGAAGCTGTTATTTTTCTTTCTCAAACACCCACCCCATTTTCTCCCCAACTAGCCACCCATCTTTCTCACCATAATCATCCTCCCTACCCCGCTTTGTAGTCTTCGACAACCCGGGTGGGCACCTCACTCAGTCTGGCTCCGCGACTACCGTATTATTTTCCTCCACAGGGAGCTTAGGGTGGTGTTCCGCATATGTTAGCTCAAAGCAGCCATCGCTAATCACCACCAAAGTAAAACTGGTCTTAGTGCAGGGCCCCTCTGGCTAGTGACCTTTACAGCGGCCTGACAATGATAAGCTTGTTGTGGAGTTTTGACCCTGAGAGTGCGACATGGTGAGGCTATTTAGGACTGAGGCCTGCGAGATTGGACTGAGCGGAATAGGGAAAACATCAGGGCAGACACGCCGCAGACGATGAGGCAGCCAAACACTAAAACAAAACACAAAAAAGGAAAGCTCAGACACATACAGACACACACAGACACAGACATAACACAGACACACAGACAGAGACACACAGACACAAAACACACACACACGCACGCGCACACACACACACACACACACACACACACACACGCACACACACACACACGCATACACACACACACACACACACACACACACACACACACACACACACACACACAGAGTTAAAAACAAACAAACAAATACAAACATTAACCTTTCCCCCAGCCCACCCCTTTCCCTCTCTGAACCACTCCGCTCCATCCTGCAACTCGCCAACCATCATCTTCTTCTTCCCTTGACTTTGACTTTGACTTTGACTTTGACCCCCCTCCTTCTTCCCCTTCCACCCAACTGTCCGTCCCTTGTCACCGTCCCTCTCCAGTGTTTCTAAAAGAATTGTAGAATAATAAATGTACTGGGATACAGGGTGAAAAAAGGGGACGGGGAATGGCGGGAGGAGTGTGGAGTGGGGTTATGGGTTTCAACTTGATATGTTGCGATATCATGAAAAAGATTTACTTTAAAGAAAGCTAGACCTAGGAAGGAATAATGATTTTTTTTTTTAATCCTTAGATAAATGGATAGATAAAAAAGACCCATAAACAGATGAATCGAGAAAAAAGTGAATGAATTTATAAAGGAAAAAAATTACCAACATTGGTAACACAATAAACAGTAATGACAAAAGAAAAAAAGAAATTAGTCATTCAATGCAGAAGGATAAACAGAGAATAATGATAACAATAAGGAAAGGAGATAGAATGTAAGCAACAAAGGAAGAAAGATGAAAAAACAAGAAGGAAAGAAAGCTAGACAGACAAAAAAGAATTTAAAATAAAGAACGAAAGAAACAAAAAGAAAGGAAAAAAAGAAAAAAGAAAAGATAAAAAAGGAAAGAAATTAAACAAAAACACGAAAAGACAAGAACAAAATAAAAAAAAGAAAGGAGACAGACAGAAACAATGAAACAAAGAAACAAAGAAAACAGACACTGAAAGAAAAAACAACTAAACCAAACATCTTGCAATCTCATTACACACTTTTCAATCCTGTTCGTTCTGTCTGTCTGTCTGTCTGTCCGTCCGTCCGTCCTTCTGTCTGTCTGTCTGTCTGTCTGTCTGTCTACTGTCTGTCTGTCTGTCTGTCTGTCTGTCTCCTCTCTCTCTCTCTCTCTCTCTCTCTCTCTCTCTCTCTCTTCTCTCTCTCTCTCTCTCTCTCTCTCTCTCTCTCTCTCTCTCTCTCTCTCTACTCTCTCTCTTCTCTCTTTAACTCCCCTCTCTCTCTTTAACCCCCTCCTTCCTGTAGTCCACCACTACCTGGGCAGCTCTTGAAAATACTCGAGATCAAAAGTTGGAGCCAAGGGGGTAGGTATAGGAAGAGGGAGGAGAGAGTGAGGGAAGGGATGATTGGAGGGAGGTTGGGGTGTGTGTGTGTGATGAGGATAGCCGGAGTAGTTAGATTATCGTCCCAACTTCCGAAAGAACCCCTCTCCTCTCGCCCTCTTTCTTCTACATCCACTCTCTCATCTACCCTCCTTCTGTGTGTCTGTTTGTGTGTCTGTGTGTGTGTCTGTCTGTATGTCTCAGATATGTTTGCTCTTTTTTCTATAATTATTGGATTGTGGCCCAAAGCGATTAAACCATTAATTTTTCAGAGTTTCAGAGTTTCTCTTTCTCTCTATCAGAAAGGGGCTAAGGCCTATACTATGAATCAACTATTAGCATTCGTATTTTCTTTCTGTCTCTATCTCTGTCTGTCTGTCGATCTGTCTTAGTCTCTGTCTGTCTGTCTGTCTGTCTGTTGTCTGTCTGTCTGTCTGTCTTCCCTCCCTCCCTCCCTTTCTCTGGCTGACTGTCCGTCTGTTTCTCTCTCTATCTGACTGTCTGTATGTTTGTCTACCTGTCTCTCTGTCTGTCTGTCTACCTTTTTCTGTCTGTCTCTGTCTCTCTCTGTATTCCCTACTTCCTGCCAATAGTTCTCCTGTAGAATTCTTTTTTCTAATACATACTGAGGTAAAAGACCCTTTTCAAGGACGTTGGCGAGTTGTTGTGTGTGTGTGTGTGTGGAGAAAGATTCCTTCTCTTTATCCTTATTTCCCACCTAGACCTGTACAAGTCAGAGGCTGCGCGTGTAGTGCTAAGAAAATCTGATTGGGGGGGGGGGGGTAGAGAGAGAAGAGAGAGAGGAGGAGAGAGAGGAGAGAGAGAGAGAGAGAGGAGAGAGAGAGAGAGAGGAGAGAGAGAGAGAGAGAGAGAGAGAGAGAGAGACAGACGAGCAGAGAGCAGACAGAGAGGACAAGAAGAAAAAGAGAGAGATAAGAGAAAGCAACCAGATCAAGATAATAAAAGCATACACCCACTTTTCTTTTCTTTAGCTAAAAACAAAGAAAGAAAAATACACAAAAAAGAAACTGCTAGTAGCTCTTCCTAAAACAAACTTTTTCTCCTTTCTTCTCCAATCCTTCTGTCTGGTCGATGACAGAGTACAGAGAGAGAGAGGGAGAGAAGAGAGAGACTTTACGACTCAGCGAGTGTACATCATGTCTGACGATTCTGGAGTTGCAGAAGGGAGCATTCTGGCCACGTTTTGTCCCTGCCATTCCCTGATGGGGCAGACATATTCAGGAAATGGTTCTGGCACTGTGCCGGTACAGAGAGAGTATAATATCAGACTTGTTTCCTGCTATTTTGGGTGTTTTCTTGGTCTGTTGTTGTCTGTGAAAGTCTCTAAAAGTGCAAAAGGAAGAGGTGTTTTTTAGGTTTGTTTCTCTCCTCCTGTCCTTGTTATATTCTGGAGTGTTGGGATGGTGGGTGCAAGATGTTAATCTTGTATTATTTTGCTGTTGTGATTTTTGTTCAAAATTCATATTTTGTTAATTGTCAAGTCTAACTTATGGGAGGTGGGGGGGGGTTGTTAAATTGAAATTAGGAGACAATGAAATAGATTAAACGTTTAAGTAAGATCTAAATATATGGTTTTCGAGATTCGGAATTATGATGGTTACAGCGTCATAACTGATGGATGATCGTTAAAACATTATTGAAGGACAAAACAGTGCAGTTATTTGATATGCCGCGTTTCTGTACAGCTTCTCTCCTCATGATAAAAAGATCCTTAATATACTATACATTTTACCGCTACGGGCAAAATGCATGCAACAAACTGTTTCAATCCCCCCAACGATACAGAACATCGCACAATTCACAGGTGTGGATCTAAATTTAGATCCACGAAGCTGCGATTGGCAGTCTGATCCATGGGAAGTAATCTAATTACCGCCCCGTCACACTAACTAAAGAAGGATAACAAACACTGAAATAGATATTTTTTGAGAGAGACTAACCTCTTTCTTTTTGCATGCCTTGTTTTGCAATAAAAGGGAAATTGAAAGCCGCGTGTCGATAGGACCGTTAATTTTTTTTCATTCTTTCTTTCATTCTTACATTTATGTATCTAGTTGGTTAGCAATAGTCGTGTTTTTTTTGTTTGTTGGGGGTTTTTTTGTTTGCTTGTTTATCCCTCGGCTACTGCTCCAAGATTCACCGATGTGATTATATTTTTTGGCGTATATGACCGTTTTGCCCACACCATTAGGGGATATAAAGCCTATTTCAAGTTCAGGTTTACTTGGGCCGTCTAGTTTACTTAATACTAGATTAAACTAGAACAGACTTTACAAGGATTGGATTAGACTGTGACTGACTAGACAAGACAAGACCACTACATTAATCCCCCCTCCTCCTGAAATAACTACAACAAAAAGCTAACAACCCCCCCAAACACACACACACACACACACACACACACCACACTGCACGCTAAAATGTAGCGTGGCTTATAGTACTTAAGATTTCAGGTGACTCAACAGAAATACATGGAGACCCCCACTAAAACATGACAGGGATCAAAATTAATGTTTAGTGTCTTACAAAGCAGGAAGAAGAGGGGGAAGAATGGGGAAAGTAACATAAACAAGCTTAAGAGGACAATCAGAAAGAGGACTAAGAGAAAGAGGGGAATTTGATGTGAAGGGGAGGATACAGATCCAAAATGGCTGCCATAAATGCAGACTACACTCCAGCTTTTGCTTTCGGGTTAAATTGTGCCTCTCGTAATGTGCCAATCAGAGATTTGATTGATTGTTTTATTCTTTTATATCGAGGATAATGGAATAAGCACTCTTGTGCTTTTTTTTACATCCAGTCCCCGTGTGTATGCAGTTTTGCAAATGTCATCTGTTCCCACCGGCACATGATGGCCTACTCTTACGAAAAGCGGAACAGGATTCAAAGTGTGCGCAAGATGTTCTGCGTGCGTTCGCACACGGGGCCTCGGTTTAAAGTCTCATCCGAAGGACTTTTGGGGAGAGTGGAGTCAGCACTGATGTTAACTTCAGGAGAAAAATCTCCTCGACCAGAATCGAACCCGGGTCGTCAAATTGCCAGCGCAATGTTTTTACCACTAGGCTATCCGTCCTGTCCAAGAGAAAGAGAGAGAGAGAGAGAGAGAGAGAGAGGAGGAGAGAGAGAGAGAGAGAGAGAGAGAGAGAGAGAGAGAGAGAGAGGAGAGAGAGGAGAGGAGAGAGAGAGAATGTGTATGTGTGCATGTTTATGTTTGTGCGCCCGTGTGTGGCATATGCTTCAGCATGTAGTCTATGCATTTTATCTGACGATCAATTTCATTTTTTGTTGTTGATGCAGTGGTAAACTGCAGTGCGCTTTCAAAATTATAAAATCATAGCGAAAAGGATAAAGAAGGGGGGGGGGGGGAAGAAAAGATAAGGAGTGTGGCCTGTCCAACCCCGTTATTTTCCTGATGGCATGGATAGAAGTCATGGCTATGTTCAGACCAACTTCACAGCTTCGTGGTGACCAATTCATAGTGCTCTGCCAACAGTTCTGACCTAGCCAATTTATCCGTCTGTTTTCTGTCTCTTCTCTGTCTGTTTTTCTATTAGTCTGTTGGTTTAATTCTTTTAGTCTCTGTTACTGTCTCTCATAGTCTTTCTGTTTGTCTGTCTGTGTCTCTGTATGTCTGTCGGTTTGTTTCTTTGTCTCTGTTTGATTCTCTGTCTGTCAATTTGTGTGTGTGTGTGTGTTGTTGTGTGTGTGTGTGTGTGTGTGTGTGTGTGTGTGTGTGTGTGTGTGTGTGTTTGTATGTGTGTACACGCCTATTCATCTCTTCTAGGTTTCTGTTTCTGTCTCTGTGTCCTTTTTACACTTTTATTCATGCGCGCACACGCGTGTGCACACATACACGGAGAACATACACACATATACACGCATACCGACACACAAATAAACACAGACATATACACACAGAGACAGAAACACACACACACACAAAACACAGACACTACACACACACTACACACTACACACACACACACACACACACACACACACACACACACACACACACACACACACACACACACACAACACACACACACACACACACACACACACACTACACACACACACACACACACACACACACACACACTACACTCACACACACATACACTACAAACACTACACACACTACACAAACACACACACACACACACACCACACTACACTACACACTACACAACAGCAGCTGCTGCAAGCACGCCCATTGTTGTATTCCCACCCTTTGAAAGACAATAGTCTGAAAAAAGAGAGGCTGGGAAAGAGATGGATCTGATATCATGGGATGACAGCTGCTGGATAAATGTTGGTCCTTTATACGTGGAGCTGTAGCGTGTTGGCGATATAAAATTATGGAGAAAGGGGAAGGATGGAGAGAGGGGAGAGAAAGGTAGAAGAAAAAGATGTAGGGAAGAAAAGTAGGGGGTGAGAAAATGTTCAGAGGAGAGAGGGTGGCTAGGGGTGTATAGGCCTATACATGCGTGTTTACACGGAAAAAAATGCATGTGCATACGCGGTTATGTGTCCGTGTGTGGACTCGAGTGCGCGCGCGCACACACACACACACACACATACACACACACGCGCTCGCACGCACGCACGCACACACGCACACATCTAATGTCTATTATCAATATTTTGTCAAGAGATATAAGATTGAAACAGGCAGACACAGACACAGACACAGACACACACACACACACAGACAGAGACAGAGAGACCACACACACACACACACACACACACACACACACACACACACACACACACACACACACCAACACGAGAGTGACTTTCACTTTGATTAAGCGGGTTCTTTGATATTCAGTATGTTGTGTGTGTGTAGGGGGGGGGGGGGGAGGGGGGTAGAATAATATGCGCAGATAAAATGAGTCTAATTAAGCAGATGCATATCAAATTTGCTTTTATCATCTTTACCACGTGTCATTAATTCTTTCTGTTTCTTTTTATATTGTTTGATTTGTATTTCTAGCTCTAAAATGTATAAAGCTTTCCATGTGTTGTTAATAATATAGGCCTACACAGATGTGAAGAATTTTAATAAGGTCGATATATATCTATTCTTTATAAACTTTGTTTACATCGTGGCGTTTTCTTTGTCTGCTTCTTTTGTTGTTGTTTTGAGCTTTTTACACACACACACACACACACACACACACACACACACACACACACACACACACACACACACAACAAAAACAACCACACACACACACATACCTACACACACACACACACACACACACACACACACACACACACACACACACACACACCCGTCCCTGAAGTTCCTACTGTTTTCTCTTGTCATTTCTATCCTGTTTTGTGTCGTTTCGTTACACCAAATTTCCCATTCCTAACCCCCCCCCCAAAAACCTCTCT
>CM060317.1:81290107-81305107 GCA_030674155.1 Stramonita haemastoma
CACTGGCTGCCTGTGCCACAGAGAGTAAACTATAAGATCAGTACTCTCTGTTATAAATGTCTTCACAAAACAGCACCCTCCTACCTCTGTGAATGTCTTTACCCTTACACTCCTTCTCGTTCCCTCCGCTCTGCCGCAGATACCCTGCGCTTACAAATACCTAGATTCAATCAATCCACCATCGGCCGTCGTGCTTTCTCTGTTTCTGGTCCAGTGATCTGGAACGATCTCCCTCTCTCCCTTCGTAAAAAGCCTACCTATGACACATTTAAATCCAGCCTCAAGACACACTTGTTTCAAAGCTAAGACTTTCCTATCCTGTTTCATCTTCTGCCCCTGCTCTCAACAGCCGAACTATCCACCACCCTGCGAAAGTGTTTAACCTCTATGTGTGTGTGTGTGTGTGTGTGTGTGTGTGTGTGTGTGTGTGTGTGTGTGTGTGTGTGTGTGTGTGTGTGTGTGTGTGTGTGTGTGTGTGTGTGTGTGTGTTGACTTTGTTAAAAATCTAAATTGTTGTTGGCTGCATGTGCAAGAATTGGTTGAATGCAAGCGCTTTGATTTGTTTTTGCAAGATATAGCGCTATATAAATTCCATTTATTATTATTATTATATATTATAGTCATAGCTTGTGCAATATTTTATAAGTATGTTATTTTTGACCAGAAAATGTAGTAGCATTTTATACGGTACACTGATCATTGATTGATAATCACTGTATCGTAGAGCGGTTCTTATCTATGGTAGGAAGTAATGGTCACGTCGAAATGTCCTACTATTTGTGGCAAAAAACAAAACAAAACAGATATTAATAAGGGGTGATACAAATGTGTTTTCATTTACGGCAAAATATCAGTAGTCATACACGATACAATAGACTAGATTTTATACTCATATGGCAATAAACTAGATTTTTAATGCCCTTCATGCGATACACTACATCTGATCAGCATTACTCAGAAGGATCAACTGAATATTAGTATATTCAAGACAGAAGCCGTAAATCGCCTGTGAACCTACTATTGCTCGTTACAAGAAATCAATATTACAGTATATTAAGTTAATTTACTGTTGCCGGAGTCAAGAGAAGAGACAAAGACTTTTGGAGGAAGCAATAAACCGAGATCCAGTGTGCGAACGAACCTTTAACTTTTTGTGCACACGTTAAAAAAACCCCATCCATTTTTCATTGAAGAATAAGCAAAGGCTTTGACGTAAACTGGGTTAACAGAGACACAGATTCGTGTGAATACAGCCAGCCAGCCAGAAAACCAGCCAGCCAGCCAGACAACCAGCCAACCAGACAGACATCTAACCAGCCATACAGACACCTAGCCAGCCATACAAAAGCCATACAAAAGTCCCCCAAAGTCCGGATTAGACTGTAAACCGAGGCCCCGTGTGCGAACGCACGCAGAACAACTTGCGCATACGTTAAATCCTGTTCCGATTTTCGTAAGAGTAGGCCATCGTGTGCCGGTCGGAACAGATGACAATATTTACAAACCTGCATATACACGGGGACTGGATGTAAAAAAGCACATGAGTGCTTATCCCATTATCCTCGATATAAAAGAATAAAAGAATAAAAGAATACAGACATCTAGCCAGCCAGCCAGACATCTTGCCAGCTATACAGCCAGCCAGCCAGACATCTAGACAGCTAAAAGAGAAATCAAACAGACGGACGGACAGAGAGACACATAATCAAGTAGCCAGCATGACGGGCAGACAGACAGACAGACAGTCAGGCGACAAAGCAGACCTGTAGACTGCCCATGAGTGCAATACTGGGCTGCAGCACTGCATTATTCAGACACGGACTGCACTGAGAAGTGACGCACGACAAAAACCGAAGTTAATGACTTGGAAACTTTATGCACAAGACGCCTATGCATTTTGGATTCGTCCCGACGTGCCCGCATTTAAAGGCGAGAATAAAATAAAACAAAACGATAAGAAATAAAACTTTATGAACGTTAGCCCGTTCCTATGTTAAGAGAAACATTTAGCTGCAGCAACAGCAGCAGCAACAGCAGCCACAGTTACCCAACAAAAACAGCAGCAACACAAATGATGATGATGATAGTGGTGCTAATTGATCATGATAATAGCGTATGAATGATATGATGATGATGATGATGATGATGATGATGATGGATGATGATGATGATGATGATGATGATGATGATGATGATGATGATTATGCGATAAAATGATAATGATGACGACAACGATGTTGATAATACTGACAATGCGACATAGAAGAAGAGAAGAAGAAAGATGAAAGAAGAAGAAGAAGAAAGAAGAAGAAGAAGAAGAAGAAGAAGAAGAAGAAGAAGAAGAAGAAGAAGAAGAAGAAGAAGAAGAAAACACAAACACCACCACCACCAACAACTTTAACATTAACATTAACAAACAACAACAACAACAACAACAACAACAACAACAACAAGAAAACAACAACAACAAGAGAAGGAAGAGAAGAAGAAGAAGAGAAGAAGAAGAAGAAGAAAAGAAGAAGAAGAAGAAGAAGAAGAAGAAGAAGAAGAAGAAGAAGAAGAAGAACAAGAAAGAAGAAGAAGAACAAGAAGAAGAAACAAGAAGAAGAAGAAGAAGAACAAGAACAAAGAAAAGAACAAGAAGACAAGAAGCAAGAACAACAAGAACAAGAAGAACAAGAACAAGAACAGAAACAATAACAAGAAGAATACTTGAACAACAATCGTTTGATAACGTTTACACAAATGTGTAGGCAGTCCGCTAGAAACGACACAATATGAATAATTCAGCCCTGCTGATAACCCATTCCCACCTGAGACACACGTACAGACACGCAAACAACACACAATAAACACCACTCTACAAGCAGGATATACAGGTAAACAGACACAGACACACAGACACAGACGCAGACACACGGACACAACCACAGACACAGACACAAAGACACGCACACACCATACGACACACAAGACACAGACACACACACATAAATACACACAAGCACTCTCACACACAAACACACACACACACACACACAAACACACACACACACACACACACACACACACACACACACACACACACACACACAGCACACACACACACACACACGTGCTGTGCTGAGCACAATACCCTTCACTCACACACAACATCAGACCATGACACAGATCTGCATACATCAACAATAACCTAACTGACTGTCAAGGTAAACAGTGCAGATGGCACAAGACACAAAATAAAGTACTATGTTGTTGTTAGTTGAGGGTCTACCCAGAGTAGTTTTTGTCTCATTCTTCACACCAAGGAATCGCTGTGAGATTATGTATAATTATATATGTTGGATGAGAAGTTTGTATACACTGCTGTTTTTCAAGTACCTCGCCATACAGGCACCCGTACTTCATTTTCAGGTGAGGTCTTCTTCTGGAAAGCACAGGTTGTTAAACCAAGCGCTTGTCATAAATGAAAACAGTTTCAATATAACATTTCAAAGCACGATGACATGTCCAAGTAGGTTTTGGTGCTTTGATTGCACCAATAACTGACAGGGGTACTGTCCTGAGTCAGAAATGGTTTATATTAATAAAATATACATTTTTTTCTGACATAATGGGTACTGCATCTACCATTTCTATCTGTTTCTTTATTGCCAAATTCTAAAGGATGCTTCGCAACATTCATAAGGATTCAACCCATCAATATTTTTTCTGTTTGTGATGCCATCAAAGATGTATTATGTCTCACTTAACCTGTTTACTAATCTTTCTCTTCTGCTCTTCTCTGCGCTTCTTTATTGGTTGACACGCGTAGTATCAGGTCTTCCCATGTTTATGTACCTCTGCAGGAGGTCTGCCAACTACTGACCCCAGCTGACACATTCCAGCTACAGACCAGCTTACTCATAATCTTTTTTAAGTCTGCTTCCAACCACCCCCTCTTTCTCTATGATAGAAAACCAGTTGCGAAAAAAAAGAATGAATTAAAAAAAAGATGATTGAAAAAAGTTGATTGAAAAAAGCCGGTTTCTATCATGTCGTCAGCCACAAGGGATAATCCCCCAGAAGACTGCAACAAGGGGGAGCTAACACCTCACTGCTAACCCCAGGCGGAAATACCTTCCCCTGGGTTGTCTGGAAACGGCAGATTTATGGGGGCCAGACGAGTGTCTGGAATCGTAATTCCTCTGGGCCGTCTCTCTTACGGCACCACTTACTTCTGTAAGGAAGAGTTTAGTAGAGCTGTTTGTAGCGCCAGAGTCTATCTGCTGAAAACTTCGTGAAAAGAGACCACAAGGGGAGGTTGGTAAGAGGGATAAACTAAAGAAAGAATTGATCAAAGAAAGGTGGGGGAATGGACTAGGAAGAGAGAGACCAGAGAGATGAAGACGAATGGAGCGTTTGTGACACACGACATCAGAACAACATCTTGCAAGCATCATAAAACAGAACAAAAGTTTCAGGAAAATTCATCTCTATGGTAAAAAGCCTAATAACAAAAAATGGGGTATGAACATAAACATTTACTGTAGGAAAATGTATGAAAACTGGCACACCATTGCAACACCATTATCATGAGTTATATGATATACTTTTTCTAGATATGGTGAAAAAAACAAATGTTCAAACCGTCTTAATTTAAAAAAAGGATTTGACTTTCAAACTAAGTTATGCTGACATCAAAAATATCAACATATACGATAGATGATGTTTTATCCTAGACATGACTTCCATAGTTGTTGAGTCTGGGTTGAGTTGTCTATACTACGTTCGTCCCGAAAATCAGGATCAAACCCATTACTCCCCCTTCAGAGGTAAATTTCCCTCTCTTTAAAGCCAATACAACTGAAGAGTTTGTCATGGATAAGATAACCTGAACACAGCATTTCAAGCATAACCAGATCAGTTTTTGTTGATAGCCCTTGGCATCTTTCATGCATCAATCACTGACATGAGTTTGGCGCTATGGTTTAATCGTATGATGTTGTTTTTATACTTTATGAGGCTTTGTATCAGACACTTCTGCTTTATCGGGCTATTGTTGAATTCAGAAGAACGGTCTCTCATTATTTTAAATGATGTTAGTCTGTCAGTGTTTTTTTTTGTTGTTTGATTGTTGTGTTGTTGTTTGTTGTTGTGTTTGTTGTGAGCTATTTTTGGTTTTTTTTTGGGGGTAGGGTGATGTGGGGAGGGGGGGGGGGGAGCCTTTATTTGTTTGTTTTGTGCATTTCTAATCTGTCAATGCTCTTTAACTCTAGCTTTTCTTACAAGTACCCCCTATGTCGTCTGTTGGAACAAAAAAAAATGAACGAAAAGTTTATACGACAAATTCTGTTTCTATGACATTTTCAGGCACAAAGATAATCCTCTCATGAAACTGTAACCAGGGCACCATCTGAGATAGAAAAGATAACAAAAAACCGACGAAAAAAAACAAAACGTTTATAACAAAGCCTTTTAAATTAGATCGACGTCTTCAGGAACAAGGGATAATCCCCCAGGAGACTGCAACAAGGGGGAGCTAACACCTCACTGCAACCTCAGGGCGGACAACACATTTTCCTGGGGCTGTAGAAAGGGCCGATTTATGGAGGGCCAGACGAGTGTCTGGAATCGTAATTCCTCTGGGCCGTCTCTCTTACAGCACCACTTACTCTGTAAGGAAGAGTTTAGTAGAGCTGTTTGTAGCGCCTGAGTCTAGATATCTATTGAAAACTTGGATGAAAGAAAGAGACGACAGGGGGAGGCTGGTAAGAGGGATGGGACAGAACAAAAGACTTGATCAAAGGAGAGGAAGGGGAGGGAATGGAAGGAGAGGGAGGAAGAGGACAGAAGGTAAAGGAGCTTGGAGGACATTAAAACAATGGTAATGCAGTAACAGACTGAGCAACAGTACATGAAGCAGCGGGAGAGGCAGCTATAGTAGTAGTAGTAGTAGTAGTAGTAGTAGTAGTAGTAGTAGTAGTGTAGTGTAGTGTAGTAGTAGTAGTAGTAGTAGTAGTAGGAGTAGTAGCAGCTAGAGTAGAGCAGTAGCAGAGATATAGATGTAATAAACAGCAAACAAACTTTAGCTAGGGAGGAACAGTATTTCGGGATCTAGTAGTAGTAGTATAGTGAGTTTATGTAGGTAGTATTCATATAGATGTAGTTATAATTGAAAAAAAGATAAAGACAATACGTAAGTAGTTGTACTACCGCAGTAGTTAATAATGATGTGATAGAGTAACAACAAATATTATTACTAGGAGTAATTATTTTCGTATCTTGACTTAGTATATTATTCTAGTATATTAATTATTAACTGTATTTTTAATATTTGAAAAAAAAAAACAATATACAATATAAGTGCGTGTGCGACATATGTATATGTATGCATATGTACGTGCAGTGCAGCTGCATGTGGTGTGGTGTGCGTGCGTGTGTGTGTGTGTGTGTGTGTGTGTGTGTGTGTGTGTGTGTGTGCGTGGTGTGTTTGTGTGTGTGTGTGCAGCAGATGTGGCGACTTATCTCGTTTTCTTGACCTCAATCTTTCCTTCATGATTATTGGCTGATAGAGGGCAATTTTTAGCTTCGGTGCAAACGGACATTTTGCTCTTTTTTTCTCCTTTACTATCCATTCTTCATTCATTCATTCATTCATTCATTCATTCATTCATTCATTCATTCATTTTTTTTTACATTTTTCTATCAACCAGCTAGCCAGCCAGCCAGCCATGCCTGCGATTCTTTCATTGATTATTCATTCGTTCTTTGTTTGTTGTTTTTTTTTTTTTTCTTTCTTTTTTTATTTCTTTTTCCTTTGTTCTTCTTTCTTTTCTTCCTATTGCTTTTTTTTAGGCACTTTTTTTTTCTTTTTTTTTTAATTTACCCCTTTCTTTTTCTCGCAAATGTTACCAATTCTTTTTCAATAATTTGTCCTCTGTTGCTCATTTTTATTTCTTCAATCTTTTTCTTGAATGTCTGGAACATTTTTAGATAGTGATAATTACAAAAATGTACGTGAAGGTTTTCCCCACTTTTTTAATCAGAAAAGAAACAGAGATGAATTGATTGAACAAAAATACTGCCTGAGCAATCTTGTCAGGACATCTGAACAGCATTTTC
Organism: Stramonita haemastoma; assembly: GCA_030674155.1. Classification (NCBI taxonomy): domain Eukaryota; kingdom Metazoa; phylum Mollusca; class Gastropoda; order Neogastropoda; family Muricidae; genus Stramonita; species Stramonita haemastoma. The sequence continues at coordinate 81,297,212 of CM060317.1, forward strand.
TTGTTTCTGCATTGGCAGGGCAGATTGATGTTTGCTTTCTTTTGACTTGTTGCTTGGTTTCTTTTTGTTTCCTTACAAACGAATACGACAAACGAAAAAACGACTACAATTACGAAGCCGCTAGCAATTTACCAAAAATGCCTTCTGTTTTTCATTGTATGTATTGTATTGTATTGTACTGCATTGAATTGTATTGTATTGGACTTGGTTGTATTGTATTGCATTGCATTGTGTTTGTTTGTATTTTTGTATTGTCGCATTGTAATTCATCGAATTGTATATGTATTTGCATTGTATGGTATTCATAATTTATTTGATTATTGTCTTGAAATGCATTGCATTCATTGCATTTAATATTGATTCTAGTTTAACTATGTTTGTTTGTACTTTATTGTATTAGAATGCATTGTATTATAATTATGTTGTATAATTGGTATATGATTGTGTATTGTACTGTACTGTATTGTGCGGTATTTTATTGATAGTAATTGTACATGTAATAGTATCGTATTGTGCACCACTTTCGTTCACGACAAGGTTTTTCTGAGTGAAATTTAGGTTACTCTTCTTAGAAAGGTAATTACCATAGAAGCAGTGCCACCCTTTTTGAATATTCCCCTCTCCCTCCTTATGTGCATTTCTTATCCTTAGGAAGATGTTTTTTCATAACATTTTACCGAGAATAACCATGTTGTTATTTAAAGCACAATTTTTTTTCTAAATACGAAACCTAACTTTACCATCTCAGCTGAAAAATAGCACACGGACCACCACCTAAAACCTAGTGGACGGGAGAGGGGATTCAAACAGGGATCGAATCGGCAATTCATCGCATTACAGATGAGCGCAAAATTTGTAGATAAAGAATCAAATTACTTTTTCTTCTCTTTCTTTATCTCTTAGTTTGCTTCAGTGGAGATAGAGAGCAAGTCCTGAGTTATCTTGCGCTGTGCTTTTTTCATGAGGTCACAGATAACACACTGGGATTGAACAGTCTGTACAAAATTGTTGAAACTACTGTTAAGATCTAATCTCTCTATTTGGCTGTCTGTATACATGTGTCTATGTCCATCTTTCTCTGTCTCTCCGTCTCCGCCTGTCTGTTCGTGCACTGTGTGTGGTGTGGCGTGTGTGTCGTGCGTGTGCGTGCTGCGTGCGAGCGTCATTTCGCATAAGTATTACATATTCACCCTTTAACCACGTTTTCAACTTATAAAATGTAACAAAAATCTTTAACTCGTTTTATATAATAAAAAACAAAATACTTCAAACTGGTAACTTGCTTCCATCCTCTTTCATTTCTCTCTTGTGACGTGATATACAGTGCAATGAACAGCTGGGTTTTGCTCTCTCCGCGTCATCTCCACGTTCTAAATCAATAGCAGTCAGGGCAGGCTGCATGAAGTGAGGCTGTTCAGCTTTGATGTAACGCCCCCATCTTTTATTCTTTTAATCTTTTTTTTTTATTTCGAGGACAGAAAAATAAACACCCATGTGCATTTTTTACACCAGTCTCCATGTGTATGCAGTTTTGTCAATTTTGTCATTCGTTCCCACCGGTACACAGTCGCCAACTCTTACAAACAGCCGAACAGGTTTTAAACGTGTGCACAAGATGTTCTGTGTGCGTTCGCACACGGGGCCTAGGTTTATAGTCTCATTCGAGCGACTATTGGGGGAGTGGAATCGGCAATGATGTTAACTCCAGAGGAAAGATCCTCGTGAACGAGATTCGATCCAGGGTCAGCAGATTACGAGCACATCACTGCAACCACCAGGAAATCCCGTTCTCCAGTTAGCAAGAAGTTTGTTGTCTGGAATTCGTCTAGATCCAATTGTTAGTGATCTTCAAGCCCACAAAGGGTTCTTTGAATGTCATCATTTTGGATGCTACTAGTGCAACAAGCAATAGTGCACGTAAAGCAACACGAGGAAAGATCAAAGGTAAAGGTGTCCCATAACCTATTTGGTCGAGAGGGGAGCGAGGCATCAGAGACCTCAGCTTCTCTAGGGGCCAGCATATTGAGGGCAGTGCCCATCTCCTCTCCCTCACTTGCTTTACCTTCCCTGAACTTGAAGAGGGCAGATATCCATTGACAGCTGGATGAACTGGGGGACTGTACTGAAGCCAAGGCGCGCAAACGGCCACTCATCCACTTGGTAACCATGCTCGATGCTGCTTAACCTTAACTTGGGGAAAGCGAGTGCTCTGACCACTGAGCTATCCCGTACCTTTAAAGCAATCTACAGGAAGAAAAACAAACAAATACTATCTTTGGGAGAAATCTGAAAGATTGAAACGTGCGGTATGGATACAAATGGAAAGGAACGATGCAGAAAATGAAGCAGATCAGAAACAGCAACAGAAACAGCAACAACAACAACAACAACAATAGCAAATCAAATCATGCTTGTAACATCTTGTGTAAAGATACGTGTTTGATTTGAAACGCAAAATGCATGTGGAGGCGAAGAACATAATAGGCTTTTCTTGATCTCATTTTGGATGCGTGTATGTTGTTTATATTTTATGCTATTATTCATTTTTGGTTTAACTATCTTGTTCCCTACATGCAATTTTGTTGTCTTTCTCTATTTTTATATTTGATCGTATTTTTGTATATATTTTTTTTATTTGATCGTATTTCTTCAAATATGACAGGCTGCATCCATCATTTATTTTACATTAGTTTTCTTTTCTTTAGATACTTGTTCGAATATTATTTTCTCCCTTTTTTCTGAACGTTGAACTCAGAATGTATTGACATCCATCCTAAATGTCCATTAAGTCGTCGGTTCGAATCTTGGCAACCGTATCTGGTAAATTAGGAGTGGGTATTTTTGTTTTTTTAAAGATCTCCTGTGTCACTTCAAAGCACAGATATGCTAGCGATTTACTTGTCTTTGTATACACATAGACACAAACAGATGATACAATATTTACGTTAAAGATCCAGTATATCGTATTAGTGTTTGGTGGGTTACAGAAACAAGAACACATCCAGCATGAGCACTGTGCCTGGAGAGGGATGGGCATCTGCCATGTTTAACCTGTACTTGTATTTGTATTTTGTACCACTTTATGTCTCAACAGATTTCTCTGCGTGAAATTCTAGCTGCTCTCCCTGGGAGAGCGCTCGCCACAAGTGCAGCGTCTACCCAATTTTTTTCTTTTCCTGTATGCAACTGCATTTTGTTTCACTATCAGATGACTTTTTTCTACATATTTTGCCAGGTCAACCCCCTTGTTGCCGTGGGTTCTTTTACGTGCGCTAAATAGGATGTGTAACACACGGGAACTCGGTTTATCGTCTCATCCGAAAACTTGTCATACAGACACGGCCTGAAAAAAATTAGTTGCAGTGCCCCAACTACACCTCGAGGATCATGGGAGAAGAGAGAGAGAGAGAGAGAGAGAGAGAGAGAGAGAGAGAGAGAGAGAGAGAGAGAGAGAGAAGAGAGAGAGAGAGAGAGAGAGAGAGACGACAGACAGACAGACAGACAGACAGAAGACAGAAGACAGACAGACAGAAGAGAGAGAGAGAGAGAGAGAGAGAGAGAGAGAGAGAGAGAGAGAGAGAGGGCAATGGGTTAAGCAAATAATCATGTTTTTTTACAACCATCATTCTGGGAAAAAGAAAAATAAAGCATTGAACAACAAAAAAACCGCCCAACAACAACAAAAAACAAACAAACCAAACAAGAATAAATACAAAGAAACAACAAACGGAGAGAGAGAGAGAGAGAGGAGGAGAGAGAGAGAGAGAGAGAGAGAGAGAGAGAGAGAGAGAGAGAGAGAGAGAGAGAGAGAGAGACAGACAGACAGACAGACAGACAGACAGACAGACAGACAGACAGACAGACAGAGAAACAGAGAGAGACAGAGAGACCTCGGGGATCAAGAGAGAAGAGAGAGATTGATTTGTTTCCTTTTCTTTCTTTGCTTGTTCTAATATTACTTTGGGGATGATTTTGGGGTGTTTTTTGTTTTTTCTCTTAAATTGGTTTTCCTTTCTTTCGATTATATGCTTGTTACAATTTTGTCGTGTTTCTTTCTTTGGTAGGGCTTGCGGGAATATCAATGTGTTTTTTCGTTTATTTTTGTGTGTGTATGCTTTGTAAAAAAATAATATTGTTTGCTTTTTAGATTGGTTTTATCCAAGAAAAACAATGTAAAAGTGTAGCATATCGTTTGTGATGTTTTTGTTGTGTTATTGCTGTTGCTGTTATTATTGCTAGCTTTGTTATCGTTTGTTGTTGTATTCGTAGTGTGTTGTATTTGAATTAGTGGTTTCTTTTTTTTCCTTTTTGTTTATACATGTTTATGGTCTTCTTATTGTTCACTGAGAAGGATCTTAATTATTAACAGGTTTTTTTCGAGACTCTCTGGAAATTAAATAACAACTTCTTTTGTTCTCAGATATTGTATTGAATAAGTCAGCTTATTTAATTTCATTTTGTCAAGGCATTCACCAAACAAAAAAACATACATATAACACAAATCGCCCAATTTCTCGTCTTTTGTTGTCTGTCTGTCGTCTGTCTGCTCTCCTGTCTGTCTGTCTGTCTGTCTGTCTGTTGTTTCTGTCTGTCGATCTTTCTTTCTTTCTTTCTTTCTTTCTTTCTTTCTTTCTTTCTCATTTTCTTCATTCTTTCTTTCTTCCTTTTTCTCTCTTATTACAAGGAGGCTGTAAGTAGCCTGGATAAATACGCTAATTTTGCATGACACTTTAAAAAAAAGTTCCTCACAATAAGGCAACTTCTCTTCTAAACGTTTTTGTTGTTACTTTTAAATACAAAAACGTTATAACATTTTGCTAGAAGAATACCAGGGATTCATAAAACGACTTAATAACCCGGAAAAGCCCCCACCATCCATCTTTCCTCCCCAAGGGTAACAAAAGAAAGAAAAACAACACTTCAGAGTTCGCAGTTTTTTGTTTGTTTGTTTTCAAGGATTTAACTTCAGAGTTAGTTTTGTGTTTGTTTGTTAGTTCAATGAATAAACACTTCAGAGTTCAGTTTTTGTGTTTTTTGGTTTAATTCAAGGAATAAACACTTCTCAGATTCAGTTTTTGTGTTTGTTTGGTTTAATTTCAAGGAATATAAACACTTCAGAGTTCCAGTTTTTGTGTTTGTTTGGTTTAATTCAAGGAATAAACACTTCAAGTTACTGTCAGTTTTTTGTGTTTGGTTTAATTCAAGGAATAACACTTCAGAGTTCAGTTTTTGTGTTTGTTTGGTTTACTTCAAAGGAATAACACTTCAGAGTTCAGTTTTTGTGTTTGTTTGGTTTACTTCAAAGGAATAAACATTTAGAGTTCACAGTTTTTATGTTTGTTTTGGTTTACTTCAAAGGAATAAACTTCAGAGTTCACAGTTTTTATGTTTGTTTGGTTTACTTCAAAGGAATATATACTTCGAGTTTCATCAGGTAAATTTTATGATTTGTTTGGTTTTTTTCTTCAAAGGAATATACACTTCAGAGTTCACAGTTTTTGTGTGTTTGGTTTACGCCTCATTCAATATGTTGCTTTACTTCAAAGAAATACACTTGAGTTCACAGTTTTTAGTGTTTGTTTGGTTTACTCAAGGAAAAATTAACTTTAGAGTTCACAGTTTTTATGTTTTTGGTTTAGTAAAGGAATAAACATTCAGTTGACAGTTTTTATGTTGTTTGGTTTACCTCAAAGGAATATTATACTTATGAGTTCACAGTTTTCATGTTTGTTTGGTTTACTTAAAGGAATAAACATTTCAGAATGACAGTTTTTATGTTTGTTTGGTTTGCCTAAAAGAACACTTTGAGTTCACAGTTTTTATGCTGTTTTGTTTCTTAAGATCTTTCATTGTTTTTGTGTTTGCTTTACTTTAAAAAGACAAAGGATGAAGAACATGCCCTCATAACATGAAACAAAATGCACACTTGGCAAAGTTCACAGTTTTTTTGTGGCTGCTTTTTGTGTTTGTGTTATTGTTTGTCTTAATCACTGGAGAGAAATGCAGTACAGATAAGCGCATGCCAACTCATTTTCCAGAAATTCTAGAATGCTCTTATCTCGTGTCATTTTTTTTTAGGTAATGTGTGTGTGTGTGTGTGTGGGCTGTGTGTGTGTGTGTGTGTGTGGTGGTGGTGTGTGATGTGTGTGTTGTGTGTTGTGTGTGTGTGTGTGTGTGTGTGTGTGTGGTGTGTATTTTTGTGTGTATTTTATGAGTGTATTTTTGTGCGTGTGCGTTTGTTTAATGTAATGGTGTGTGTTTGTGTGGTGTGTTTTTGTATGCGCGCGCACGTTACGTGTATGTGTATGCGTATGCGCGCGCGCGCGCGTGTGTGTGTGTATCTGTGTTCTCCTTGGTTTAAGAAATCCCCACCGCTTGGGGATTTAGACAGCTAGACATCCAGAATAAAACAATATTTTATCAAAGCAAACGGGGGTATATAAATGAAATACTCTAGAAAGGGAGAGGCATTGAATTTCTCCAGGTATTTGTTGTAGCAGTTGAAATTAGAGGAGCCCATCTTTTTGAAGCACCAAAGTGCATGCTGGGTATGTTAGTGTTATCCATCCCACCAACTACAGCTGGCTATCATCCTTGAAAAGTAACAGATTTTAAAAAATGACTGCGAGATGTTGTGCATGGGTTAAATCTGAGGACTTTGGCCTTATATTCTGATTTCGTGGTTTTTCAGGGTAGTAGTGATGGATGTTACCGATTTAAAAAAAAAAAACTTTAAGTGAAGAATTCCTTCAAAGGATGCTAAAGTGGAATTTGAACCCTCTCTCTTATTTATGCCGGATCATGCCTATGCTGCTCTAACCACAATGCTTTTATTTGCCGACATTATTTCAACTAATGTCTCCATCGCCGCTGTCGTCGGTAAGTGCTCTATGCAATACCACCAAGGATCGCCATCTCTCTCTGTCTCTGCTGATTTCTACGATGTCCCATAGCTACGATATAATCTTTGTAATCAAAGATAAAGAAAGAACAGAACATTTTGTCAGTTTCTCTCATGCTTTGCTTTGAACCAGTTAAAGTGTTTGGATATTGTTATACACACACAACACAAACAACACACAAACACACAACACAACACACACACACAACACACACACACACACATATGTATATATTATGCTATCCCACTGTCTGTCAGTCTCTTTTTCATTCCTTTTTCTTATTGTTGTCCTTGCCTTTTTCGCCTTCACTCTGCAATATTTTGTTTTAGTTTATTAATCTTCTTCACCTTCTTCTTTTAACCTCCTCCTTCTTCTAAACTTTACGTTTCTTGTAGTTGTATAGGTTAGTTTGAAATCAATCCGTCATTGTCTATTTTCTTTGGTCTGCAATATCCTTAGCTTGTTAATTTCTTCTGTCTCTTTACCCCCTCCCCTCCCTCTTCCCTCTTCATTCCAAACTGTTTCTTTCTTTGTGTTTATATCGGTTAGTTTTAGATCAATCTGTCAACCAAATTGCTTTTCTTTGGGGTCTGAATTGGTTTTCTTGTTTTGGAAACAGATTGTTTTTGTTTCTTTTTTTTGTTATTTGTTTTTTATCTTTCTTTGCTTCTCCTCATGTCTCTAGTTTTTGACCTTCTACCTAACCCCGTTCCTAACGTTTTGTATACTGTCTTTTTATGTCTGTGTTTTTTAGGTTTTTTTTGTTGTCCCGTTGTAAGATTACTTTTCTATATTTTTCTTATCAGACTGATTTGTTTTGTGTTGTTTTGTTTTGTATTGTGCTAGATTGTTTCGTATCATATCATGGTTTGATTTCTGTTTTTCTTTGTTTCAAAGTCAAAGTCAAAATGTAAAATATCATGGTTTGATTTCTGTTTTTCTTTGTTTCAAAGTCAAAGTCAAAATTTTATTTCCAGATGGTACATTGGGTAAG
>CM060317.1:81310107-81315107 GCA_030674155.1 Stramonita haemastoma
GTATGTGTGTGTGTGCTTACTTGCATGCGAGCGCGTGCGCGCGTGCATGCGTGCTTGAGTGTATGTGTGTGTGCCTACGTGTGTGTAGGTGTGTGTATGTGTGTGTGCGTACGTGTTTGTGTGTGTGTATGTTAGTGTGCGTGCGAACGTGCACACACGTGCGTGCGTGTGTGTGTGTGTGTGCGTGCGTACGTGTGTGTGTGTACGTATGTGTGTGCGTGCGTGCGCTTGTGTGTATGAATGTGTGTGTAACATCTTATCATTCATTCATACTGGCATGTTATTTAATCTATTCTTTTCGTCTTTATTTTTGCAAACAGGGGTTGAAGAGGATTTTGCAAGCACGCAAGATTGTGCATGCATGTGAGCACTCACGTCACCTCAGGTCCAAGTCTCTTTTGAAGGACTGGGAGGGGAGGGGAGGGGGGCGAGTGAGGGGGTTTAGGGGGGGGAGTGGAGGGGATGGATGGGGCTAGCACAGAATGTTGATGCCGAAGGGAAAGCTTTTTCAGACGTAGCAGAGGGGCAGGATAGTCTAGTGGTTAGAGCGTAGCGCTTGTGATCTGACGGCCTGGGATTGAGCCGCCGAGAAGGCGCCTGGTTTAGGAGATTGTGCCCTGAAGATAACTGACAGCAGTCATGACTCCACTCCCACAAAAAGTTCTTTGGATGGACAATAAATCCAGGCACCGTGTATGAACGCACATATTGCGCATACCCTAAAAACAGGTTTCGGGTTTTGGAAGAGTAAGCATTTTCTGCCGGTAGGAACGGATGACAAGATTACAAAAAACAACAAGCATTCACACAGGTGTCGTGTTGAGATAGTTGGGAAAAACGGTCACACCGACCCCCCCACCCCCCCACACACACACACACAAACACACACACACAAACACCCCCCCCCCACACACACACACAAACACGCACGCACGCACGCACGAACGCACTAAGGTAAAAGTTCAGCATGAAAACGTAGCTTTGCTATAGTGTAGAGTAGAATACTAGACATACATTCAAAGTATAAAAAGAGGATTCTATGTGTATTTATTGGAATTAGGTGACTTATGCGAATGACAACAAACATGCCAGCCAGTGTGCCTACACAAACAGAAAACGGTAGAAGAATATACATTCCTAAAGGTACCCGCACGGAGTATTCAGAATTATGGTTATAACTAGGAAAACAATTTGTAATGAATGATATTACACACAATAACTAAACGCACAAAAACGATACATATACTCATTATATATTACAAACACATATACACACATACACACGCACGCTCGCACGCACACGCGCGTACACACACACGTAAACACACACACACATAAACATACACACACACCACACACACACACACGCGTACAACACAGCCACAGCCACAGCCACAGCCACACCCACACACACACACACACACACACACACACACACACACACACACACACACACGTACAACATACCCACACACACACACCTCCACACACACACACGTAAACACACACACACACACACACACACACACACACACACACACACACACACACACACAAACCTACACACGAACACACACAAACACACCACACTCTCTCTCTCTCTCACACGCACACACACACACATACACACACAAACAAACAAACAAATAAACAAACAAATAAACAAATAAATAAACAAACAAACAAAAAAACCTAACAATGCCATAAACAGTAAACAGAAAGCAACTTTTATTCCAGAAGGAAGGAAGGAAGAAAGCGTTAGATGATGCCGCAGGGAACAAGCAAAGAGAAAAAAAAAGAAATAAAGAAACAACTCTCCTCTCCCTCTAACATTGCATGATGCGCTATCGTAAACTATTTCCTTCAGATCAGATCAAGTCTAGATCGTATAGGATTGTTTTGTGAGGCTTTCAGAGAGGGATGCATCTGTGTGTGTGTGTGTGTGTGTGTGTGTGTGTGTGTGTGTGTGTGTGTGTGTGTGTGTGTGTGTGTGTGAGAGAGAGAGAGAGAGAGAGAGAGAGAGAGAGAGAGAGAGAGAGAGAGAGAGAGAGAGAGAGAGAGAGAGAGAGAGAGAGAGAGGAGAGAGAGAGAGAGAGAGTGTATGTGTGTGTTGTGTTGTGGTGTGTGTTTGTGTGTGTGTAGGTTTGTGTGTGTTAGGTTTGTGTGTGTGTGTGTGTGTGTGTCTGTGTGTGTGCGTGTGTGTGTTTGTCAGTCTGTGTGTTTGTTTGCGTGAGTGCGTGCATGTGTGCGTTTATAATAGCTGTGCGTAACAATCTCCTTATCACATAACGGAACAATGCTACCCCATTCTCAACTACAACCCATGCATCACACAAATGCAAAAACTCGCACGCACCACATATACCATCCATACTTACACACAGACACAGACACAGACACAGCACAAACACACACACACACACAACACAACACACACACACACATACACACACAACACACCACACTCAACTCACAGACATACAGATAGACAGACAGAAACAGACAGACACACAATACACAACACACACACACAACACACACACCACATACAAACACACACACACACACCACACACACACACACACACACACACACACACACACACACACACACACACACACACACACACACACACACACACACACACTCACACACTCACACACCAGCAAATAGCCGAACTCAAACTGTGCCGCACTGTACTATACTAGGCTAACCTATACATTATCACAACAAAACGTATAAGTGGCATATGGAATCCTTTTGCTCTGCTTGCAAATGGGGGAACGAGAATGACATCTCTTGAAGTGTACACAGTACATAATTATCTCAATGACTGGTATAATTGTATGTACCCCATTTTGGGTGCCCGTTCCGCCCCGCACTAGTGTAAAAGAACTTGCCACGCCTGACAGAAGCTGAAAGTGAACGTGTAATTGAAAAATATAATACAAACGAAGCAACGATAGCTGATGATATGAGGAGAAAGAGTGAATGAAAGGGGAGAACAGAGAGAGAGCGTAAAGGAGAGAGAGAGAGAGAGAGAGAGAGAGAGAGAGAGAGAGAGAGAGAGAGAGAGAGAGAGAGAGAGAGAGAGAGAGAGAGAGAGAGAGAGAGAGAGAGAGAGAGAATGAATGAATGAATGAATGAATGAATAATCTTTATTTTTCAAGGGTAACAGAGTAAGTAAGCATTACATACTTTTTTTCATCCGGAGAGAGAGAGAGAGAGAGAGAGAGAGAGAGAGAGAGAGAGAGAGAGAGAGAGAGAGAGAGAGAGAGAGAAGAGAGAGAGAGAGAGAGAGAGAGAGAGAGAGAGAGAGGAGACAGACAGACAGACAGACAGACAGACAGACAGACAGACAGACAGACAGACAGACAGACAGACAGACAGACAGACAGACAGACAGACAGACAGACAGACGACAGACAGAGACAGAGACAGAGAGATTGTATGTGAGAGACAAAGAGAGATTGAGAAGGAGAGAGTCTGTATGTGTGTATGTGTGTGTGTGCACGCGCGTGCGTGCGAGCGTGCGTGTGTGTGTGTGGTGTATGTGTGGTGTATGTGTGTGTGAGTGTGTGTGTATGTGTGTGAGTGTGTGTGTATGTGTGTGAGTGTGTGTGTGTGTGTGTGTGTGTCAAAGAGAGACAGATAGGCAGACAGAGATACAGACAGAAATACAGACATACAGACAGGGAGACAGAAAAATACAGACAGAGAGACAGAGAAACAAACGGACAGGAAAACAACTAAAAAGACAAGCAGAACTTGGGGAAAAACAAACAAGGAAAAAAGAAGGGGATCCAAAGAGTGCATCAGAAAATCAAATTCCTGTAGGAACAAAAACTGAGGCCACCGCTGTGAGAAATCTGGTGTCAAGAAGGAGACAGATGTGTCAGCCATTAGAGAGGAAGAAAGCCTGGATGGACGGAAAGAAGGAAGGACAGAAAGACAGAAGGACGGAAGGACAGATGGAGAGAAGACAGAATGACAGAACGAGAGAAGGACGGAAGGACAGAACGAGAGAAGGACAGAATGACAGAACGAGAGAAGGACGGAAGGACAGAAGGACAGGAGGACAGCAGGACAGTAAGACAGAAGGACAGTAAGGACAGAAGGACGGAAGGACAGAAGGACAGCAGGAAATAAGGACATAAGGACGGAAGGACAGCGGGACAGGACAGAAGGACAGAAGGACGCAAGGGCAGAAGGACGGAAGGACAGAGGGACACAAGGACAGAAGGACGCATGGACAGAAAGACGGAAGGACAGACAGACACAAGGACAGAAGGATGGAGATACAAAGTTATGACAAAAAAAGGAAATAGTACGATGGTCAGTGATTACTATTATAGAGAAGGATAAGAGTAAGAAAGATGGAAGAGAAAAACAATATTAGGCAGAGTTAGAAAAAAGAAAGAAGAGAAAGAAAGAGAGAGAGAGAGAGGGAGGGAGAGAGAGAGAGAGAGAGAGAGAGAGAGAGAGAGAGAGAGAGAGAGAGAGAGAGAGAGAGAGAGACTGAACAGAGAGAGACAGACAGAGATAAAGAAACAAAGAGAGAGAGAGACAATGAACAAATAAACACAAAAAAATGAATGAATGATAATTACTGTTCAAGGATTACAGATAAGCACAGAGAGACAGACAGACAGACAGACAGACAGACAGACAGCCAATCAAACAGGCTAACAGATAGAGAACACAAAGACAGGGACAAAGTGACAAACAACCAACACAGAAAAGCAACAACACAAAAAACCAGCAAGAAAAAAACAAACTGCTGACACTGTGCCTCAGAAAATCAAATTTCAGGAGAAAAGAAAAACGAGTCACTGCTGTGGGAATTCTGGTGCCAAGAAAGAAAACAGATGTGCCGGCCATTAGTCAAGAAGAAAGCCTTGGAAGGATGGAAGGATGGACACATAAACAGATTGACCAAGAGAGAAAAAGGAAAATATAGGACAGTTAGCGATATGGAAACAAATCAAGGAAGAAAGAAG
>CM060317.1:81320107-81325107 GCA_030674155.1 Stramonita haemastoma
TGACAGGTAGGTGAATCAAAACACACACCCACACCCACCCACCCACCCACCCCACACACACACACACACACACACACACACACACACACACACACACACACACACACACACACACACACACACACACACACACAGACGTTAAATCCTGTTCCGCTTTTCGTAAGAGTAGGCCATCGTGTGCCGGTGAGAACAGATGACGTTTACAAAACTGCATACACACGGGGACTGGATGTAAAAAAGCATAAGAGTGTTTATTCCATCATCCTCGATATAAAAGAATAAATAAATAAATAATAATAAACACACACACATACACACACACATACTACACCTCCCCCCCCCCCCCCCCCACACACACACACACATATCCCAGGAGCAGCAGAAGTGATTGACAGCAGGGGAAGCACCACACTCACCATTTCCACCTCCACCTGTCTCTTCTGCTTCTCCTGCAGCCAGCGTGTGGGCGTGATGCCAAGCTCGTGATCCCCCATCTTCCTGCAATTCCTGGCCGGATAATCCACTCGACGATAATCCACTCGACGATAATCCACTCGACGATAATCCACTTGAGGATAATCCACTTAACGGTACGCTGCTCAACGAAAATGCACTCGATGACAATCCACAGAACTGTAATCCACTGAACAAAAATCCAACTCAACGGGAGTTTACTTAGCGGTAATCCAGTCGAACGATATTCCTATAAACGATAATCCGGTCAACGATAATCTGGTCAAAGATAATCAGCTCTTCGGTGATCTGATCAACAGCAGTCCACTCAACGGTAATCCAGTCAACGGTAGTCCAGTCAAGGATTATCCACCCAACGGTAGTTTACTCAACACTAGTGCAATCAATGAATAATCCACAAAGCGATCATCTAATCAACACTATTCCGTTAAGAGAGATCTTGCATTGAACGATAATCCACCTAATGATGATCCAGTCAACGATAATCCAGTCCAAAAGATATATACTCGACGGTAATTTACTCAACGATACTTCTCTTAGCGGTAATTTACGTTGATGCCGAACACTCCGAACAATTCTCCGCCGAACGCCGAACAATTCTCCGAAATTGTCCAAACAATTCTCCTACACTTTGTCTTTTTTTCTTTCTCCCTGTAGCGATGATTATTTTAAAGTCAGTATTCCACAGTTTCAAACTTTCTCTTTATGAACGAAGGAAAAAATCAAAACGAAAATCTGCTCTGCACTCTTTAACACACACAACTGTGTTGACTGTTGTCGACAAACTTTGGAGCTAGCGAGATGGATTTTTCACAATATGTTTGTTTACTAGGGGTGAAAGTTTCTTTTTCTAAATCCTTATGGTGTGGAAATGAATATCTTAAAGGCAGATTAATCTTTTATGACTGGATTTTGTCATTTACGATTGATAGCACAGTCAGTTTTAACTTTGTGTAGGTAGATAGACAAAAATAGGCGACATAAATCATGCATGTGCATATAGATAACAGCTTCTGCTCTTATTCAGTTATTGCTGTTGTTATTGCTGTTGTTGTTGTTGCTCGTATTGCTGTCGGTTTTGCTGTTGTAACTCCTGCTGAAACAAACTGAAATGTGTAGCACAAGTTTGGTGAACTTAAACAAGCGATGTAAAAACTTTTATAAAAGACTTTGTTAATGAAAAAGTATGAAGTAAAGGTCTGGTGTTGATGTTTAGTCTGTATTCAGAAAACACCCTAAAAGTTGAATTATTTACAATCTAAAACCACCTTTGTTACACATTAAAAGAATGATAATAAATCTACCAACCGATGTATCTAAAAAAAGAAAACAAAGTCGATAAATAAGCCACACAGCACACCCAAACCAGTCTGCCAATCTTTCACAGACAAATCACCAATCTGGTATACTCCAGTTTGAACTTTTTTACTATACAGCAAAACACGTCAGATACTCGATACACTTCCGTCAAACAGGTCACTGCGAACAACACAGAAACTCATCCACAGCAACACACACACAGAGCTAGATCACTTAGTAGAATCTCAACCTGTTGGCACGCACACACTCATCCAATGTCATAAAAGCAATTAATAAATACGTCAGTTCACAGGCTTGCTGATGCTATGTATCTATATCCTCTCGTTCTCTGCAGCAGCACCTGTCGTATGCCCCAGAGAGTCAAAGCGTTTCTAAAGCACAAAGACTAACCCCTTCCAACAATCGATGCTCGCTTGCTTGTCAGCAGTTTCCGACTCAATCTTCACAGAGAGTTAGTCGGACTGAACACCTTCTACCTTTAAAACGTGGCAGATCAAATAGCCCCCCACACACCGCGTGTTTACAAGTCCGAGAAGATAATCATACGCTTCCTATGAAGTTGAAGACAGTCGAGGACGATGATGAGGTAGATGATAGTACAATCCACTCGACCCACACTGAGCAAAGGAGTTATCAGTCACTTTGAAGCCTCGAACCCTGAGGGCAAAAAACCGCGCAGTTGGTATAAACAAGGCTTGAAAGTTGGTTTGAAGAAGTCAGAGACTTTTCGGGGTCGCTGAGTCCAAGGCAACAACTAGTTATGTGAAACAATGACGTGACTGATAAGAAGTTGACAGCGATAGTGGTTGGTTTATGTGTTGTTGTTGTTGGTAGTGTTGCTTTTGGATATTGTGGTTACTGTCGATGTTTTATTCCCCTTGCTACGTAGTCACGCTAATAAAAACAACACACACTTTTTAAACTTTAGAGGGAGAACGTGCCTAAACCACACCTGGAAAACAATCCACTTTCCCAACTTTCGGTTCCAGACAGTGTTTCCACACGTTTCTCAGCGCTATGGCCAAAAGCCAAAGATGCGGCTGTAGCCTTCAATGGTTGTGCTTCATCCAAACGTGATTTCTCAACCGCGCGGTCTCACTTTAGCCTTCAAATCAATACAGGTTGAAGAAACACGCGCTGATAGCTCTCTCTCTCTTCTCTCTCTCTCTCTCTCTCTCTCTCTCTCTCTCTCTCTCTCTCTCCTCTCTCTCTTCTCTCTCTCTCTTCTCTCTCTCTCTCTCTCTCTCTCACAACAAAACCACAATCGCCTGATACTAGATAACCCGACCCAGCACCTACTACAATCAGCTGTTTTTTCTGGCTCCTTTGCTAGGCTAGCCTAACACAAAACTTGTCTTAGCAAAACAAAATCAAAGACTGAATTAATTTCCAAACCCCACGACTTGACTTTCCAAACACAAATCGAGACTAATCTCCAGTCACGAGTTGAAATGATAAATCATACCACCGGTAGACCCGACAATTAACCGCAAAAAAAACACACAACCTACCGTCCTTCTTGTCGCCAACGAAGTAATTAATTACGACTAAAAAAAAAACCGCCACTATTCACACACGTGCTCAAAGAAGATGCTCCACAAGATGTTGTAACCGGTAGACGTATACACAGACAAACCTGCAAACTTTTTTTTTCTCTGGCTTGTGCCGGTAGTGGAGTGTGGTATAGGCTAGGCTTAGCTTAGTATAGTAGCAAAGCAGTACAGACAGCCAGGCCTAGTAGAGCTAGAACAGCCGCTGAATCCCACACACAATCATACGGGGCCAGTAACAGCAGACGAGCGCGAACTGCTAGGAGCAAGAGGAGGAGGAGGAGGAGGAGGAGAAGGAGGAAGAGGAGGAGGAGGAGAGGAGGATTTGTACGATAAGTCTGAAGGCCTATGTACCTACTCTCTCTGGTTTGTCTACCTTCAGTATGCACACACACAACAGGCTCCCCTCCCCTCCCCTCCCCTCCCCACACAGGTGAGGAATTTGAATAAAGAAAGAAGTTGCTGACTTCTATATGTATGTGTGTGTGTGTGTGTGTGTGTGTGTGTGTGTGTGTGTGTGTGTGTGTGTGTGTATGGATGGATGGATGGATGGATGGATGTGTGTATGTGTGTATGTGTGTATGTATGTATATATGTCTGTCTGTCAGTCTGTCAGTCTGTCTGTCTGTCTGTCTGTCTGTCTGTCTGTATGTCTGTCTGTCTGCCTGTCTGTCTGTATGTACGTACGTACGTACGTACGTACGTACGTACGTATGTATGTATGTATGTATGTATGTATGTATGTATGTATGTATGTATGTTGTATGTATGTATGTATGTATGTATGTATGTTCGTATGTACGTATGTACATCCGTATGTGCGTCCGTATGTACGTCCGTCCGTCCGTATGTATGTATGTATGTATGTATGTATGTATGTATGTATGTATGTATGTATGTAAGTATGTATATATGTATGTATGGATGCATGCATGTATGCTTCTATGTATCTATGTAGCTCTGTAGGAATGTATATATACAATCCTTCTCACAGGTAAAACCAAGGTCTCTGGCTCCATGCGCCCTGCCTGCTACACCTGTGCAGATCAAATCTCTCTTCCCCTTCTCTGATGCAATAAGCAAGGCTTCTCACGGCTGGGGAGTTTTCTGACTCACACACACACGCATGCACGCATGCACGCACACACACACACACACGCACACAGCACACACACACGCGGGCCCACGCGCATACACATAAAGATAGGTGTACATATACCCACCCAGAAACTCACACGCACACACGTACGCGCGCACACACACACCTACACACGTCACACGTGTGCTCATATACTCACACACACAAAGATACACATATGCATAATTATATAAACGAGAGCGCGCGCACACACACACCTACTGACATACAAAGACACAGACAGACAGACAGACAGACAGACAGACACACACACACACACACACACACACAAACACACACACAGACACAGACAGACAGACACACACACATACACACACACAAAGACAGAAGCAACAAATCCACACCACACCTATACACACACCTATACATATTACAAGGGTGCACACACACATACACACACATACACATATTCACACATATACACACTCACGCACAGAAACACACACACACACACACACACACACACACACACACACACACACACACACACACACACA
>CM060317.1:81337607-81362607 GCA_030674155.1 Stramonita haemastoma
TAGACAAACAGAGACAGACACAGACAGTAACAGAAACAGACGGAGACAGAAACAAGAGACAGACAGAAACATAGACATAAACAGAGGCAGACACAGACAGTAACAGAAACAGACGGAGACAGAAACAGAGACAGACAGAAACATAGACAGAAACAGAGACAGACACAGACAGAAACAGACTGATCACCAACAGACAAAACTAAATACCCAATCAGCCAGCCAGCGACAGATAACAACATAGACAGAAACATACAACACACAACAAAAGAAAAACACAGACCGCAAACTACACACACACACACACAAACAGGCACACACACACGCACTCACACACACAACACACACATACACACATTCACACACACACACACAACACACACACAACACACAACACACCACGCACACACACACACACACACACACACACACGCACACACGCACAAGAACACTTAATGAAAGATAAAGACAGAGACTGGACTGTTAGGACCAAGCATACACACAGATACACCGCAAACAAAAGAAACGAAAAGAGGACAAACCCACAGAGACAGACAGACAGACAGACAGACAGACAGACAGACAGAGAGAGGTACAGACACGAAGCCAACATCACAGACAGAGCCACAGACATACAGAGAAAATCAAAGAGAAGCTGCAACGCATACAATCCATAAGAGGACTAGTTACTTTTTTATTTTTTTACATTTTGCACCACTTTAAGTCAAGGCAGATTTTTCTGCGTGAAATTCGGGCTGCTATTCTTGGGAGAGCGCATCGCCACAAGAGCAGCGCCACCCATTTTTTTCTTTTCCTCTCTGCAACTGTTTAGTAGATTTTTTTTCTACAGAATTTTGCCGGGGACAACTCTCTTATTGCCGTGGGGATTTTCACGTGTGCTAAATAATTATGCGTAACACACAGGGCCTCGGTGTATTGTCTCATCCGAAAGACTAGGACCCAGACCACTACTGATAGTCTAATGGATGGGGGAAAGTTTTAGGCCCAAACGGGATTTGAACCAACGCACACTTCGACCCGCACTTTTCGCTTTCTAGACAGGCGCATTATCTCTAGACCACCGATCCCCCGATCCACGGGCACGGGATAGCCTAGTTGTCAGAACATTGCGCTGGCAATCTGACGACCCGAGTTCGAATTCCGGTCGAGGGGATTTTTTTCCCCAGAGTTAACATCAGTGCTGACTCCACTCTCCCCAAAAGTCTTTCGGATGAGACTGTAAACCGAGGCCCCGTGTACGAACGCACGCAGAACATCTTGCGCACACGTTAAATCCTGTTCCGCTTTTCTTAAGAGTAGGTCACTGTGTGCCGGTGGGAACAATTGACAAGATTTACAAAACTGCATACACACGGGGACTGGATGAAAAAAAGACCAGAGTGCTTATTCCATTATCCTCGATATATAAGAAGAAAATAAAAACAGAAAAAAAATATTTTAAAAATCCACCGGTCTGCCGATCCACAGGAGAAAATTATTTCTCTTCAATGTGCGTTATTATTAAACTGACTGTGGTATCCATAACACGCAACATTGACAAGGATGGAAGCAGCTGTTGAGGTTGTTATGGCCAGTTATTACAGTTTGCGATATGAAAGAATAACAGCAGCTGTGGGCATTTATTACATTCCGTGTTCTATTTTTGGCTGCAGTTTATTGTCATAAGGTAAAAATCTGGGCTGGTCAATTGATTTTTTAAACTGTTGCTTTTAGATGATTTTTGCTGTTCAAAGTGTGGATTCAGCATAATGCAAACGGTATGGAATGTGAACAGTTATTTGGACATTAGGAAATTGATAAGAAGACAGTTTCTACACACACACACGCGCGCGCGCGCACACACATACACAACACACACAACACATATCACAACCACACATAACCATATCATATTTAATTATATATATTTTTTATGTGTGTGTTGTGTGTAATGTTTATAAATGTATATATATATATATATATATATATATATATATATATATATATATATATATATATATATATATATATATATATATATTCCAAGAATCGACTAAATGTGTCTCTGTCTGTGTCTGTGTAAGCCCAACCCTAATATCTCTATCAAACGAATTCCATAAATGGTAACACTTGAATAACAAATTATTTTTTTTTATATAAAAAAACAACAGAATCGTCAAAAACAGACACAAAGTGGTCACAACAATTTTCGAAAAAAATGTAATTTGGAGAGGAGGGGGGCCTGCTTTGTTTGTTTTTGTACTGTCTTGTTTCTGTTATAATTCTTTAGTCAAACCGTTTTTTTGGTTTTTTTTTTTTTACTTCAACAGGGCCATGGCGCCAGCAGTCAGAGAAGGAGGGAGGGATGCAGCCTAAGTATCCATCTAGTCCAGACACAAGAGACAATGTGGCTCCCTGACCAAACATCATCAGCACTGTTAGTATAGGGCTAATGTGATGACTCTCAGCTGCTGGCATCGCGGCCTTCACATCATCATTGGCTGGATACTGTCCTGCAGTGTCTGTTAGACATTCAATCTGCTGCTTCCTGACAGAACAGAACCCCAATCCCTAAAGAAGCTCATCAATCTGTCTCCTGTTTGCTTCTTTGCTTCTCTCTACTTTGTGTGGAAATCCGAAGTTGTGTTATTGAGGAAAAAGTAGTGGAGGAAAACAATTGTATTTAACCACTTACAACTTGTCAATCATTTGAAAATGACTTATCAAAGATTCAATAATTAAAAACAAAATAAATCGATAACAAATTACAGGGGATAATGTCTTTCAAAAAATGGCGCCTTTCAAAAATGAAGTCGTGGCTAAGAGATAAGAGATGGTCAAACTGTTTTTCTATTTCTGAATTGATTTTTTGTTGTTGTCTTGCCGTATTTTATAAGAACGGTTATCGTCAAAAGTAAACAGACATTTTATTTGATCAAGTAGGGTGGCTTAATGTTCTAAACAAATGGAAAATTTTGAAATACATCAAGGAATATTTTATGTATTCAAAACTGTTCATTTGTTGTTGGTATGATGGCACGTGATGAATATAAGATTTCTCTGAAATGCTTGGAAATATATGTACTATATATTTGAGTGTTCTGGAGTTTGTGTGATACAGACACAGATACGATTGTTTGTATGCATGTGTATGGATATATACAGAGATCATATCACTAATGAGGAAGTGAAAACCAGAATAAAAAATGTCATCGGTCCATATGAAGAGATCCTGACTTCAGTGACAAAACGCAAGCTAAAGTGATATGGACACGTCACGCAACATCTGGACTGGCCAAGACAGTCTTACAGGGAACAGTAAGGGGAGGGAGACGAAGAGGCAGACAGAGGAAACGATGGGAATATAACATCAGAGAGTGGACAGGCCTTGAGTGGAACGATCTGCTACGGAGGGCAGAGGACATGGAGGAATGGAGGAAGCTGGCTGCAAAATCTTCAGTGGTACCCCCATGGTCCACAGGAAAACAGGACAGTGAGGTGCGCTGGGTATGGATATAGTGGCATTCATACATACCTAGGTCTTGTTTACACATACAATATTATATATGTGTAACACATAAACAAACACACACACAACACACACACATACATACACATACACATATAAATACACACACACGGCACACACATATAGACACACAACACACACACACACACAAACACACACACACACACACACACACACACACACACACACACACACACACACACACACACACACACACACACACACACACACACACACACACACAAAAAGCCTACGAATTTTAAGATGTTATTGCAATGAAATTTTACAGTTTTGACAGTGAAAATGTCAAGCAAACTTGTTGAAAACAGAAGGTGAGAGATAAAAAGAAAGAAACACAAGTACGCTAGCTTGTTGTTTTAAAATAGAAGTTACGGATTTGGAACATTTGAGAGCTTTCAGGAGAGCAGAGATGGCGCAACAACAAAAATAAAACAACCAAAACAACCCCAAAAAATTGTTTGGAAGAGATTAGAAAGAAAGCACGAGGACATATCCAGAATAACAATAATAATAAAGCACACTTTGAAACGGGAGCCAGAACATTTTGTTGTTAATTCTATTGTTGACAGTAAGCCATTAGAGACAGCTTGATAAACAAAAATGTCGCAGATGGGAATGCTCTCAATATAACTATAATGTATGCATTGCTTATGAATGTTTAGAGTAGTTTTGCTAGGCCTGGCAGCTTGAACGTTGTGAGTTGTATACACTGATCAAGTCTTGCTGTGGAGCTATCGACAGTCACACAGTTTAAGATGCATTCTTTCTTTCTTTTTTTTTTTCTTTCTTTTTCTTTCTTTCTTTCTTTCTTTCTTTCTTTCTTTCTTTCTTTCTTTCTTTCTTTCTTTCTTGCTGTCATTTTCGAGAATAATGGAATAAACACTCATGTGCCTTTTTACATACAGTCTCGATGTGCATGCATTTTTGTAAATTTAGTCGTCCGTTCCCACCGGTACACAATGACCAACTCATCCGAAAAGCGGAATGGGTTTAACGTGTGCGCAAGCTGTTCTGCGTGCGTTTGCACATGGGACCTTGGTTTATAGTCTCATCCAAAGGGCTTTTAGCGGGAGTGGAGTCGGCACTGGTGCTAACTCAAGAGGGAAAATCCTCTTAGAGATTCGAACCTGAGTCAGCAGATCACGAGCATATCCCTCTGACCACTAGGCCATCCTGTCCCCACATTGTGTCCCACTCATAACACTTGGGACTCATTCCAAATATTAAGAACACACCAGATGGAATAATTGCGTGCGAGGCAGCCATCTCCCGACTTTAATTAATAATTGAAAACAACATTTCTTTCTCCCCTATTAGAGCAAACGGGTTGTTGTTTGTTATGCCAGGAGACAGTCACGATAATAGAACAATCTTCACACAACATTTCAGAACATAACAGCATTGTAATATGTGCCTTGGCACTTTGCTTTCATCAGGATAAGCCAGGTGGTCAGAGTGATGCGCTCGTGATCTGCTGACCCGGTTTGAATCTCGTTCAAGAAGATAGTCCTCTGGAGTTAACGTCAGTGCTGACTCCATTCCCCCCAAAAGTCCCTTCGGATGAGACTATAGATCGAGTTTCCCAGTGCGAGCGCACGCAAAATATCTTGCTCACAAGTTTAAAAAAAGTTCCGCTTTCGGAAGAGTAGGCCATTATGTGTTGGTTGGAACGGATGAAAAATTTTACAGAACTGCATACACATTGGGTCTGGATACAAAAAAGCACATAATTGCTTGTTCTATTATCCTCGAAATAAAAGAATAAATAAAAAAAGTAACAAATTCAAGCCTGATCGATGTAAACGAGCCTCTGTCCAACTAACTATGTGACATATCTTTAACTGAATCTTTGCCCTATACACACCGTGGGAATATCCAGACTGCCAGAATAATAAAATGTTGGGGTTGAGGGTCAGTGGGGTCATTGTTGTAAAGATAATCCTAGCGTGTCGTAATGACACTGACACAATTAGCTGGGAACACTGCATGCGTTCAACAAAGGACTGCGTTATTGTAGTCTACAGTAAGGATGGGGGTATAATGGATGGAGGAGGTGGGGGTAAGATAAAAGGTAAGGAGGCTGAAGTGGAGGCAAAGTAGATAATTATGTGAATTGATAGTGGTCCAGGCCTAAACATTGTCAGTTATTAACGTAAGCAAAGTATTAAAGCTTACACACATACACACACACATACACACACGCTCGCGCGCGCACGTGCGCGGCGCGCGTGCACACACACACACACACACACTCACTCAAGCACCACGCACGCACACATACACGCGCGCTTGCTCGCGCGCAGTCATGTACGTACACTTCAACACACACTTACAAGTAAGTGCATGGGATGCTCCTCTCTCTCTCTCTCTCTCTCTCTCTCTCTCTCTCTCTCTCTCTCTCTCTCTCTCTCTCTCTCTCTCTCTCTCTCTCTCTCTCTCTCTCTCTCTCTCTCTCTCTCTCTCTCTCTCTCTCCTCACTCCCTCACACACACAACACACACACACACACACACAACCACACACACACACACACACAACACACACACACACATACACACACACCACCTTCTTTTTCTCTCTCTCAGTACACGTTTCATCATTTTATTTTTTTCATCTTATTTCTAATACCCATCTTCTTTCTCCACAATCATTTTCCAGCTTTGCGTCTCTTCCCCTTAATTAAAGACACGCAAAGTGCAGTAGGGTCAACAAGGTTCATAACACAGGCATCCAACCACCCTTTTGTCTTGCACCAAAAGTCTGAGACAAGCAAGGCTCTGTATCAGTGTGGAACTCTGTAGTCTTGGAACCATCAGGTAAGCAGGAACTCCTACAACAGTGGTTGCTGGCAAAAGGCAGAGCATCTTTTGATGTGCCAGATACAACAAGCGTTTCCCGTTGCATATGGTCTGAAATAACACAGTTTTGTCTTTCAAAAATAACGGCTAAACACACACACGTGGCCACACATAAACATAATGCCTTTGTGCTTGTGGCTTGCGCGTGTGCATACAAATACATCGGCGCGCGCGTGCGCACACAGACAGACACAGATACACAGACACACACATACACACTCTCTCTGTCTCTTTTTCTGTCTGTCTGTCTGTCTGTCTGTCTGTCTGTCTGTCTCTCTCTCCTCCTTTTTTTTTTCTTTAAAATATTGTTGAACTGCTGTGGTGTGATGCTGGTATTAGGGTAGAGGGGGGTCTAGCTTTCCCTGATCAGGCAAGGCGGATGAAAAAAAGTATGTAATGCTTACTCTGTAACCTTGAAAATAAAGATTATTCATTCATTCATTCATTCATTCTCTCTCTCTCTCTCTGTCTCTCTCTCTCCCCTTGCACACACACACATATACACACACAACACACACACACACAACACACACACACACACACTTGCAAGCACAGGCTCAAAAATGCTTACCAAATATAATACACAAAAATGCACCTAATGGCCAATAAATAGCAGACGTAAGAAGACAAGAACTAGGCATGAAAGGAGGACTGTGTTCCATCAGATAGATAAGCTTTATCTTGCTTCAACAGACTCCCAGAGAGATGATGCTTCCTTCAGAACTCTCTCCAGCAAATTATCTCTTCAGAGCGGGAAATCTACAGGCAGTTCTCCTATCAACACTTATACTAACAGCACTTAATGGTCTGGCTCATGGAATCAGGTTGCCTGTCATTCATAGAATAGACTGCGGGCCTTTTTCTACTCACGGAAACTTTTCGTTGCTGGTGGGCGTTTTCTAGCGTAATACTACCCTTCGGAGTCACTCAGAATAATATGTAATTTGTCTTATCTATACCTATGTATTACTGTAAGAATATAAACACACGCTCAATGTGAGGCTTGCATGTCTGGCTGTTTTTTAAAGTACTTCGCCATAGAGGCAGCCATACTCTGATTTCATAGATTTATTTCTTTCCTTTGAAGAAAAGTACAAGTTGCGGCATAGTTCAGTGGTCAGAGCACTCGCTTTCCCCAAGCTAAGGTTCAGCAGCACTGAGCTGTGGTTACCAAGTGGATGGGTGACCGTTTGCGCGCTTTGGCTTTTGCACAGACCTCCAGTTCACCCAACTGCCAATAGGTACCTGCCCTCTTAAGGGACAGGGAAGGTAAAGCAGCGAGGGAGAGGAGACGGGCGCCGCTCTCAATTTGCTGGCCCGCTAGAGAAGCTGATGTCTCCGATGCCTCGCTCCCCAATGAACATACAGGTTAAGGGACCCCTTTACCTTTTTGCAGGTTTCTATGTTAGGGAAATTTTCATGTATAAAGGTAATATCACCGTGATATTTCAAAACATAATAGCATGTTAACAAAGACTTACCACTTTGTTTACTTTTACTACGAGTATGGAGGCGTAAAATTTCTTGTTTTTATGGCTGCTGCTGTTACTTGTTTGTTAGTAATGCAACAATTTCTTCTTCTCCTTCTTCTCCTCAATACTACTGCTGCTCTTATTTCCATTAAGGTGTAGATATTACTGTACCAAACTAATATTTTTGCCGTTAATCTTACTACTATTGCTGCTATTGCTATATCGACTGCTTCTGCTATATCTCATATATACTGCTGCTGCTATTACCTGCTGCTGTGTTGTCCGTGCTGCTGTCACTGCCACTACTCCTGCTACTGTGGTTGTTATTGGTGCTGGACTTGGTCGATTCTTATGTTACTTCTCCTGCTACTGCTGCTGCTGTTTCGGCTACTGCTGCTGTTGTCTCTATCCCACTACCTTCACCAGCATAACTTTAACGCACTTTTCCATAGCATGACATGACACTGCTTCAGACCTGCCATCTTGTTGTAAAGAGAACCACATTCTCAGAAGCCGGAGCATGGCTGCTTTTATGGCAAGGTTCTTGAAAACAGACATACATGCAAACATCTACGTCGAGAGTGTACTGAAGGTCTTACAGTAATTCTTAGGAAGAAAGAATGAGACAAGAAAGCATAGTCTTGGTAACCTCTCGGGTGTTAAACTAGGGAACGCCCCAAACATCAACATATGTCTGAGACGCCTTCCTGGTAGAAGCTGCAGGAAGAAGTACAGTAAAGTAAACACAAGTGAGTGCAAAGTTCCATCTTGTAATTCAATTTGCTGCCAACAGAAGCGAATCCAGGTTTGCTCTCGGAGTTTTGCAAAGTAAGTGCTTTAGAAGCTGACCGATTATTGAAGTTTTTTTCTCACAGGGAAACTGTTTGCATGTGTGTTATACTTACTTGCATTGCGAGTTTGTCTTGCATTGCTAGTTTGTCTTTGCAGTTTCTTTTTGTTTTCACTGTTAATAGCTGCTGCTGTACTGTTTCTGTAAGTATGAAAGCCATTGTCCTCGGCTTTCTGTTCTTCATGGATGTGGGTGGCTGCTCTGTTCTACTGTGCTACAGCTGCTACTACTACTTTAACATACGTCTGCTGCTGCTATTGCTGTGCTACTATTTCTAATACTTCTACAACTGCTGCTGCCGCTGCTGACTGCTGACTGCTGCTGCTGACTCTGCTGCATATACTACTATACTACTGCTGCTGCAACTACTATGCTGCTGCTACTATAGTATGTTCTACTATTACATCTCTACAACATGTTGCTGCTGCTGACTACCTTGTTAATGCTGACTGCTTACAATTTCTACATATTATGCTGATCTTCTGCTGCTAATCAACTGCTTCTGCTATTACTACTTTTACAATACTTCTGCTACTGCTGCTGCTGCTGCTGCTTCTGCTGATACTATACTAACTACTACTACTACTACTACTACTACTACTACTACTACTACTACTACTACTACTACTACTACTACTACTACTACTACTACTACTACTTCAAAAACAGCTGCTGATTCTGTTGCTGTTGTTTCTATCTACCCCCATCACAACTACCAGCACCATTATGGTATGACACTACAGCCTTAACCGCAGATGAACTTTATCTCTCCACCACACCTTGTGGTAGGCTAGGCTAAAAGAAAGCAGGCACAGTAGTACGTACATACAGATGCTAAGTCCCCCATCCTCGTAAATCAGTTTTGGTGCCAACAGTAGTGACTGTACAGTCTGTTTAGCAGAGTTGTGTCAAGTACATTAGCAGACGACTGTTTGGACTAGGTTTCTGGAAGGGTACCTCAAGCAAATGTGGAGTGTTTGCTTGTCTGCTTTGCTTATGCTACTACTAGCAGGCCTGGAATGTCCACATTTTTTCCCCATCTTCTTATTGCTGCTGCTGCTGTTGTCATTGGTTTTGTTACTGCCTGCTTCAAAGACGATCGACAGCTGCCTCTACTGCTATTACTGCTACTACTAGTACTACTAGTACTACTAGTGCTACTAGTGCTACACTACTACTACTACTACTACTACTACTACTACTACTACTACTACTACTACTACTACTACTACTACTACTACTACTACTACTGCTGCTGCTGCTGCTGCTGCTGCTGCTGCTGCTGCTACTACTACTACTACTACTACTACTGCTGCTGCTGCTGCTACTGCTACTGCTACTGCTACTGCTCTACTACTACTACTACTACTGCTGCTGCTGCTGCTGCTGCTGCTCTACTACTACTACTACTACTACTACTACTACTACTACTACTACTACTACTACTACTACTACTACTACTACTACTACTACTACTCTGCTGCTGCTGCTGCTGCTGCTGCTGCTGCTGTTGTTGTTGCTACTGTTGCTGCTCCTACTATTACTTTTACAGCTTTGTTGCTGTTGTTGCTGCAACTGCTGTTCCTACTGTTACAACTGAACACGCACAGCTACTGAGACTCTTTGTGCTTGTGCAGCACTGCTGGAGGTGGCATTATTGATATTGGACCCAGCTGTTAAAAAAAGAGGCTGGAACTTTTTCATCATGAAGCCTGGAGTATTTTGAGTCACCCAAGACAGTGGCAAAATCCCCGTCTAAATCAACCGTTTCGAAAGTTTAGCCTGATAGAAAACAGCAAATATAATTATGAATGTTAGTCTCCCAACGGATTTGAAAATAGACCTACGCTTTTTGCGATGTATTGCTTTCTCATCTACATAGTGTTGCATAAATTTTTAATAGGAATCAATGACAAAAAGTGGAATTTCTGTCAATTTATAGTTGGTGATTTGTTCAAACTATGCTCTTCTTTTAGTGCTAGTGGGTCAACATTACCCCATACAGAAAAAAGCGTCTTTCTTTTCTCCTTGTGGTGGGTGGTGTGGTGGTGGTGATGAATGATGATGATGATGATGATGATGATGATGATGATGATGATGATGATGATGATGATGATGATGATGATGATGAGATGATGATGATGATGATGATGATGATGATGATGATGATGACGATGATAATTATGATGATGATGATTACCACCAAAGAAATAAACCACCACAAGACCCAGATCAACATCACCACCATCACAACAACAAAAAACAGCAAGTCATATAAGCAAAGAAAACATCGACTTTAAACAACAACAAACAAAAAAAGAGCTAGAGGCACATTCACTTACACGCAATCTAGGTCACGTTCTGTCGTGATGGGTTGACATCAGACATGGTGTCATTCCATAGTCTGACTTTGTAAAGAACTCTTCAGTAAGCATCCTCTCACATGATATGACCTCAGATTTCCTTTTGGTTTTGTTTTGTTTAGTTTTTTGTGTGTGGCTTTTTGCGTTGTTTTGGAAATTTAAAACCACCTTTTAAAGGAAAATAGGTAACAAAAAACGTAGAAAGAAAAGCGAGAGAAAGGATGAACGAAGATGCAGGAGAAGGAAAGATAAAAAGCAGGATGAGTAAGGGGAAAGAGAACAAAATAGAAAAATAATGAGGAAAAGGAGAGAAAAGAAAAAAAGAAAGAAAGAAAGAAAGGAATGAAAAAAAGAAACTCTTTTGATATTTTCTGAGCTTTTATTCTGAGAATATCTCATAAAGAGAAATACAAAGACAGAAACAACGAAAGAAATTAATAAAAGGAATCAAACAACAAGGAAAAAATAAAGATAGACAGACAGAAAGACAGCGAGAAAGAAAAGAATGAGAAAATACGGGAAGAAAGAAGAGGAAGACAGGGAGTAAGAAAGAAAGAAAAAAATGAATGTATACAAAACTAATAAGAAAATAAGAAAAGGAAGAAAGAGAACAAAAAGGAAGGAAACAAGGAAGGAAGGACAAAAACAGAAAATAACGAAAAAATGAAAATAAAAAAGACAACAAAGAGAGACAAGAAAGAAAGAGAAATGAACCCTGCCCACTCCTCAAATTTTGCACCACCACCACCACCACCACCACCAACAACAACAACAACAACAACAATAACAACAACAATAACAACAACAGCAACAAAAGCAACAATAAGTTGTCTCTGCCAAATACGCTACCCCGAAACCACCTAAAGAAACAAGCAAGGAAGCTACCAACCAACCAATCAACCAACCAACCAACCAATCAACCAATCAACCAACCAGCCAGCCAGCCAACCAGCCAACCAGCCAACCAGCTATAAACTAACAATCTATTAACGAAGAACATTTTTACACAGTACAACACAACCTTGGAAAGTATAGAACAAAAGCCATACAAAAAAAAACCAAAAAGAATACAATCAGCACACAGACTATGACATTTGACAATACTACTGCCAAACGTCACAAAGATGCAATACGCACACATTCCAGTCCCCTGATGTCATTGAAATCAAATATAGAAGATCAAGACACCAGAGAGGCACTGAAAGTCACTGTGTCACAGGTTACTAGTCAATTTGATGACCTTGCTGCAATCCAGCCTGTGTTTATATTGATTGATTGATTGTGATGTGTGTGTATGTGTGTGTGTATGTGTGTGTGTATGTGCGTGCGTACAGAGGTATATACGCACACATATACACATGCACAAACACATATACACACACACACGCGCGCTATCTCTCTCTATCTCCCCTTGTCTCTCTGTACCTGTCTAGTTCTGTCTCTCTCAGTGTCTCTCTCTGTATCTGTGTGTCTGTGTCTGTCTGTCTATCTGTCTGTCTCTGTATCTGTCTGTGTGTCTGCCTCTCTCTGTCTCTCTCCCTATCTCTCCTTTCTTACTCTCTTATTGTCTCTGTCTCTGACTCTTTTCTCTGTCTGTCTGTCTGTCTATCTATCTGTCTGCTTGTCTGTCTGTGTGTGTCTGTGTGTATGTGTGTCTATGTGTCTTTATGAGTGTGTGTCTGTCTGTCTGTCTGTCTTTGTCTCTGTCTCTCTGTCTTCTGTCTCTGTCTCTCCCTGCCTCCCTCCCTCTCTCGTCTCTCTCTCCCTCCTCCCTCCCTCTCTCTCTCTCTCTCCTCCTCTCTCTCTCTCTCTCTCTCTCTCTCTCTCTCTCTCTCTCTCTCTCTCTCTCTCTCTCTCTCTCTCTCTCTCTCTCTCTCTCTCTCTCTCCTCTCTCTCTCCACCCTATCTCTCCCTCCATCCCTAAAACAATCATATATTTCTCGGGACTTAGAAAACAGGATTCTCTGTCCCAAGTGATTTGCGAGAAAATGTCAGACGTACAATTCATTTCCAATTATTGCTTTGCTGGGAAATTTCAGTGAAAGAAATTAGATTCTCTCTTCTTCATGACTTCTAGTTCCTTTGACAGACTGAGTTGGCGGTTTTTGTTATTGATTTTTTTGGTATGGTTTTCTTATGTATCACATTCTTTATTGAGCTTTCCAAGGCTATGGATTTACACATAAGAATCTTGTTAAAGAGTGTGATGCTAATTCATGAGGTTGTTTTTTGTCACAAGATTTGTTTCCTTTTTTAAGGTACTTTTTAAAGCTTAAAAATTCAATTTTATGTTTAAATATATGTGTCTTAACTTGTGAACGTTTATGTTTTCATTGTTTTCAATAAATAGAAAAATTATTTTTCGTTAAACATGGCTGAATGTTATTATGAATATTACACTATTCTTCGTGTAGCTGATTTTCTAAGCCGTCACATAAAGCAGAAAAGATATCAAAAAAGGCCCTTTTCAAATCTAACTCTCCTTTGGGCAGACTTCTCATCTATCAGTATGAATAGCATCTCCACCTTCTGGGAATTCGGTGCTAGGAATTCCCTATTTTCTATCCCTCTCTTCGTTTCTGCTTTGTTTCTTTTCTTCCTGTCACCTCCTTCTTTTCTATTTTCCTATGCTTTTTTTTGCTCATTCTCTTGCCTTTCTTTCCAGAAAATGTAAAAGATAAGACGACAATTCTCTCTCATGCTAGAGACGGATGCGCTGGGCCTGACTTGTCGGGAGGTTAACGGCAGCGCAACGCATTTTTGCTCATATAGCAGACAACAAGAAAAGAATGTCTCATGAAAACATGGTTATTACCTCCACTACCAGCATCACTGCTATCAAGTCGTCATCGTCGACATTATCATCATCGTCGTCATCGTCGTCGTCGTCGTCGTCATCATCACCATCATCATCATCATAGTCGTCGTCGTCGTCGTCATCATCATCATCATCATCATCATCATCATCTTCATCATCATCGTCGTCGTCGTCATCGTCGTCGTCATCGTCATCGTAATCCTCATCCTCATCCTCATCATTCGTTCTCTTTTTCATCCCCATTATTTGTTT
Organism: Stramonita haemastoma; assembly: GCA_030674155.1. NCBI lineage: Eukaryota > Metazoa > Mollusca > Gastropoda > Neogastropoda > Muricidae > Stramonita > Stramonita haemastoma. The sequence goes on from CM060317.1 coordinate 81,351,768, forward strand.
CGCTCCTCCGCTAGAACTACAAGATTCACCAAATGATGAGATTTGTGTATGCGGCCACTTTGCCTTGCCACGATTAAGGTAGCCACATTTCAACTTCGGGGATACTGTCTAAACTCGACACCAGTGTACATGCAATTTTGCTTTTGGTTTTGTGCAAAATGTTACCCTTACCCACCAGCACAAATAGGATTAGTCTTCCAAAAGTGAAACGGGTTTGAAGGTGTGCAAAAGTTGTCTCAGAAAGCATCTGCATACAAGACCTGGGTTTATAGTCACATCCAAAGGCTTTTTAGGGAAGTGGAGTCTGTATTGATGTTAACTCTAGGGGACAAATCCATTCAAACAGGTGCTTCGGTGGTGCTCCTACCTGTGCCGTCAGATCATGAACTCAGCGCTCTAATCACTAGGCTATCTTGCCACCCCCCTTTTCCACAACACTCTCATCATTATTTAAAGGTGATGAAAAAAAATTATGATGATAGTGACGATAATTGTGCTGGTGATGATACCCTGACTCTGTTTTCGATGGTGGTCAAAGAATTTTCTATACTCTGAAATTGAGCCCAAAATCGATTTGAATGATTTATATATACATACATATGAGATATATAAATATATATATGTATACATATACACACACACACACACATATATATATATATATATAGAGAGAGAGAGAGAGAGAGAGAGAGAGAGAGAGAGAGAGAGTAGAGAGAGAGAGAGAGAGAGAGAGAGAGAGAGAGAGAGAGAGAGAGAAGAGAGAGAGAGAGAGAGAGAGAGAGAGAGAGAGAGAGAGAGAGAGACACACACACACACACACACACACAAACATACACACACACTTACACACTTACACACACACACACACACACACACACACACACTTACACACTTACACACACACACACACACACACACACACACACACACACACACACACACACACACACACACACATACACACACACACATCACCCACACATACACACACACTCACACCCACACCCACCGCACACACACAAGTCAACTGTTCCACAGATATGACATAAGAGAGAAGTGAAGACAGACACAGGAGATCAAAGGCCAATGGAAGCCAGAAGAAACCTGACGGCATGAAGTAGAAGAAGAGAGCAAACAGGATGATAAGGTATCACATATAATACCACTGTCATCAAGGTGTAAGTTACATACGTAGGTACCTGATATGATAGCCGATACTTGAACGTGACGTACAATTTTCTCTGTGTGAGTTGGGGGGGGGGGGGTGAGTTCGTGCGTGCGTGCGTGTTTGAGTGTGTGGGGTGTGTGTGTGTGTGTGTGTGTGTGTGTGTACGTGTGTAAGTGTGTGTATGTGTGTGTGAGAGAGAGAAAGAGAGAGAGAAAGAAAGACAGACAGACAGAAGTGATCACTGAGAGACAGAAAAGACAGAGAGACAGGACAGACAGATAGATAAGAGAGACACACAGACAGAGAGAGAGACAGATAGACAGAAAGACAGAGAAAGTAAGACAGGTTGACAGAAACAGAGACTGAAACATGGACAGAGAAACAGCAAGAAGGAAACAGACAGAGAGAGAAAGAGTAAGAGGCAGAGACAAAGAGAGACAGAGAGATAGAGAGACAGAGACAGACAGACAGACAGACAGACAGACAGACAGACAGACAGACAGACAGACAGACAGACAGAGTCATCATGATTAAAAGTGCGACATAACTCGACCAGTACACTGAAAGCCTCCAGCAGTTTGTAGAATGGTCTAACAGTCTGCGGGGTTAACGCACCCATCGTACACCAAACAAAAAAACAAGGACACAGTGTTGTGGTATCTTGACTGAAGGCAAAGTAGTTTCCTTCTCCCTTTCTGTTAGGCTTTGAGAATTATGACGATAAAGGGAGATACCGCAAACAATGTGTAGATTAAGAAAAAAACAATAACACCAACAAAACAAAACAAAACTAAAAAAAACAGGCTGCATGAGAGTTGTACTTTAAAAAAGATATATTTAAAAATCAACCCTCAAAGACCTTATGACTGATAGGCCTGTTGATCCCTCCCCCCCCCCCCCCCCCCCCCCCCCCGAGATAAACATCAACCCACCTCCCTAAAAAATCAAACCAAAAACAAAACAAACAACACCTCTCTTCCCCCCCCCCCCCCAAAAAAAAAAAAAAGTACCCCCAAACAAAAAATAAACAACAGCACCAAAAACGAGAAACAAAAACAACAACAAAAACAATAACGACGAAAACAACTAAACAGCAAGATGTTTCCAATACCTATAGCGAACGTTCCGTATCCTATTTGAATGATAGATATCCTAGAGAAATGACATAAGGAAGCACTGAAGACAGATATTGGAGATAAATACAGGTTGGAGAAAGACAGGTAAAGAGTTCGTAAGATAGAGAGTAAACAGGATGATGGAATGAACAGCACCATCAAGGTGTCACTTACATAGGTATGGGAGAGAAAATCGATCATGAAAACTGAGAACTGAGAACAGATGAGAGAGAGAGAGAGAGGAGAGAGAGAGAGAGAGAGAGAGAGAGAGAGAGGAAGAGGAGAGAGAGAGAGAGAGAGGAGGAGGAGAGAGAGAGAGAGAGAGAGAGAGAGAGAGGAGGAGAGAGAGAGAGAGAGAGAGAGAGAGAGAGATGAGGGGGTGGGGAGGGGACAGATACAGAGACAAAGAGAAAAATACAGACATACAGGACAGACAAACAAACAGACAGACAGATACACACACACAAGCACAGAGAATTAGTATTAAAAGAGCTGTATTACTGCCTATTTGTTTAATTCAATAGTATAAGTGTCCAACAGCCTGTTAGTTTAATTGATGAGTGTAAGTGTCTAATAGCCTGTTAGCTTAATTTATAAGTGTAAGTGTCTAACAGCCTATTAGTTTAACTTACTAGTGCAAGAGTCTAACAGCCTAACAGTTTAATTTATAACTATAAGTGTCTAACAGCCTATTAGCTTAATTGATTATCGTAAATGTCTAACAGCCTATTAGTTTAATTTTTAGTGTAAATGTCTAACACCCTATTAGTTTATTTTTTACTGTAAATTTCTAACAGCCTATTAGTATAATTCACTTTAGTGTAAATGTCTAACAGCTTATTAGTACAATTTATTTTAGTGTAAATGTTTAACAGCCTATTAGTACAACTTTTTAGTGTAAATGTCTAACAGCCTAGTAGTCTAATCAAAGCACACATCTTGAAAATCCCGGTCTTGTGGTATCTTGACGTAAGCCAAATTTCTTTTTCTCACCCACTCTGCAAAGCATTGAGAATGAGACAATATAGCGAGATACCATAAACAACGTGTAGAACAAAAAACAAACAAACAACAAACATCAATACAAAAAACCAACAAGAGCTGCCAAGAGAACTGTTCATGAATTTGTTGGGGTTTTTTGGGGGGGAGGGTGGGGGTGGGAATTATCCCAAAAGATAATTAGATAACTAAGAAGTTGCTGTTTGTTCATCTGTTGGAGATAAGTTGTTTATCTATTAGTTATTAGTTGTTTATCTATTAGTGATTTTTGTTAGTTTGTTTTCTGATTGAGTGTATGGGTGCCAGCGCGCGCGCGCGTGTTTGTGTGTGTGTGTGTGTGTGTGTGTGTGTGCGTGCGTGCGCGCGCGCGCGCGAGCACGTGTTTGTGTGTGTGTGTGTGTGTGTGTGTGTGTGTGTGTGTGTGTGTGTGTACTCGCGCGCTTGCACATGTGTGTTTGCGCTCCTGGAAGAAAAGAATGAAGGAGAAGTTTTGAGCAAACACGAAGAAAAGAAAAGAGTAGGAAGGGAGGGAGGAGGAGGAGGAGGCGCGGCGGAGAAAAAGAAAGAAAAACAACAAATGAACAAAAACGACAAAACCAGGACAGAAAGACAAAAAAAAAACAACAGAAAGAAGCAACGTTGCGCAGAGGCGGAGAAAAAGAAGGAAAGAAATAGACAATAAAAATTCAGACAGACAGAAACCAGGACAGAAAGACTGACAGACAGACAGAAAGAAAGAAAGAAAAAAAAGACAGAAAGAAAGTAAGAAAGAAAGAAAGACAGAAAGAAAGTAAGAAAGACAGAAAGACAGAAAGAAAGGAAGAAAGACAAAACGAAAGAAAGAAAGAAAGAAAGAAAGACAAAAAGAAAGAAAAAAAAAGAAACAAACAAAGAAAGAAACAAAGAACCAAAGAAGCCAGGTTCCCTGCTGCCAACGTTGTAAACAATAAGCTGCTGGCTACGTGAGGACCATTGCTCTGAAGGCCAGCTGACCTTTTAGCAGTTAGCGCTGGCAACCAGGATCAAGCGATGGCACACAACACAGTGTTCACTTCTGGAGTTATCTTTTTTAAAAGTGTGTTGGTGTATTTGGTATTGTTTGTTTGCTTTTGTTTTGTTTTTTTCTGACATCCGAGGTTTGACGCTTGTCTTTTTTATGTCATAAAGGAGGTACATGTGTTGTACACCCGCACATGGATTCACAAGCGTGTTTGTGTGCTGGCAGAGAGATATGTGTATGTGTGTATGTGTGTATGTGTGTATGTGTGTATGTGTGTGTATGTATGTATGCATGTATGTATGTATGTATGTATGTATGTATGTATGTATGTATGTATCTATCTATCTATCTATCTATCTATCTATCTATCTATCTATCTATCTATCTATCTATCTATCTATCTATCTATCTATCTATCTATCTATCTATCTATCTATCTATCTATCTATCTATCTATCTATCTACGTATGTATGTATCTAGCTATGTATCTAGCTATGTACCCATGTCTTTATGTATGTATTTATCTATCTATGTATCTATGTATCTATCTATCCATCAATCTATCTAGGCATAATACACACACAAACACAAACACATACACCCACCCACACACAAACATCCACACCCACACCCACACCCACACCCACACCCACAAACACAAACACACACACACACACACACACACACACACACACACACACACACACACACACACACACACACACACAACAAACACAAACACACACACAATTATTTAGAAAGACATGTGGTCAAGAAGACAGAGAGATGGAATCAGAACTAATTCAGGAGCATCCAGGCGAAGTGAGATAAGACTTTGTGCAACAGCAGATCCACATGGGCTGAGAGCTTCATAAAGGACACTTTATGGTCATGGGAAAACATCGCTAATAAACACGGAGAGAGAGAGAGAGAGAGAGAGAGAGAGAGAGAGAGAGAGAGAGAGAGAGAGAGAGAGAGAGAGAGAGAGAGAGAGAGAGAGAGAGAGAGAGGCAGACAGACAGACAGACAGACAGACAGACAGAGAGCGAGAGAGGTAAACAGACAGACAGACAAACAGATAGATAGACAGATATACTGACAGACATACTGACAGACAGACAGACAAATAGGCAGGCAGACAAAAAGAAAGAAAGAGAAAGACAGACAGATAGACAAGCAGACATGCAGGCAGACAGACAGACAGATAGGCAGAAAAACCGACAGACAGACAGACAGAGACAGACAGACCAACAGACAAGCAGACAGACAGAGGGACAAACACACAGACACACAGAAACACAGACAGTGAGAAACAGAGACAGACAGAGTAAAACTTATTCAGAAGCATAAAATTTTAATTTTCAACCAAGACATTGATAGACACTGAAATGAAGCAAGAAGAAGAATATAGATCCATACACCGAAATCTGATATCCCACACGCTAGGATAATGTTGAATATTTCATCAATATCGAGATTAAAGCAAAGCAAACACACAAACAAAAATAACGCATACAGACTGTTAAGGAAGACACAGACAGACAGACAGACAGACAGACAGAGCGAGAAAGAGACACAGAGAGAGACAGAGAGACAAAGAGACAGAGACAGGCAGACAGACAGAGAGATAGAGATAGAGAGATAGCCAGCCAGACAGACAGACAGATGAACGGACAGACAGACAGACAGAAACACGCACGCACGCATAAATGCGTTGCGTGCACGCATGCATAAATGCGTTGCGTGCACGCACGCATAAATGCGTTACGTGCACGCACGCACGCACACACGCACGCACGCACGCACGCACGCACGCACGCACGCACCACACACACACACACACACACACACAACACACACACACACACACACACACACACACACTTATACACTACGGAATATTCCATGGATTCCATATGTTTCATTTCGTTTTTTATTTTTGTTTTTAAATTTTGTACCACTTTATGTCACAGCAGATTTCTCTGCGTGAAATTCGATCTACTCTCCCCGGGGAGAGGCATCGCCACAAGTGCAGCGCCTACCCATTATTTTTCCCCTCAGGAATGGTGTCTAAACACAACACCTGTGTGCATGCTGGTTTTTAAAAAATAATTTTGTCATCCGCTCCTACCGGCACACGATGGCCTGCTCTTCCGAAAGGCGGAACGGGGTTTTAACGTGTGCACAAGATGTTCTGTGAGCGTTCGCACACGGGGCCTCGGTTTATAGTCTCATCCGAATGACTTTGACATTCAGTTCGATTTTTTCGTCAAACTGGGAAGAAAGGGCGAGGCTAGGTACGAAACCAGAACCTCACGGTTTACTTGTTGGCAGGCGAACGTCTTAACCATCCTGCCACCTTCCTTCCTAAGCTAGTTTCAGCTACTGGAATATGCTGTGGGCTATCCCTGATAATATAATTGGGTCTCTTCATTCTTCTCTTTCCTTTTTAGGTCAATTGCATATTACGAATCATTAGGTTCTGTGGTATTCAAGCGCGATTGGTGTGATGTTTGTGTTTTGGTTTTGGATTTGAGGTGTTGCGTTTTTCACCACATTAGTTTTCATGATTCATTGAGTTTTGACCGGCCATGAACCTTTAATAATGGCCCTTATGCTGATTTTTTTTTCTGTATTTCTATTCTGTCTGATTGTCCGATTGCCTGTTTTTTTCTGCTTGACTGTCTGTCTGTCTGACTGTCTGTCTGTGTTTCTGTCTCTGTGTGTCTGTGTGTCTGTGTGTCTGTCTGCCTGTATCTCTCTCTGTATGTATGTATGTATGTATGTATGTAGATAGATAGATAGATAGATAGATAGATAGATAGATAGATAGATAGATAGATAGATAGATAGATAGATAGATAGATAGATAGATAGATAGATAGATAGATAGATAGATAGATAGATTTCTTCTTCTTCTTCTTCTTCTTCTTCTTCTTCTTCTTCTTCTTCTTCTTCTTCTTCTTCTTCTTCTTCTTCTTCATCTTTGTATTCTTTCTTTAATTTCTTCTTCTTTAAATCCCTCTTCTCCTGCTTCAATTTTTTCAACAACAAAAATTCTTCAAATTCTCCGATTTACAGTAAACTAACCACTACATTTTTCTCTCACTGTCACATTTAACTTACTTTAGATCTGTGTCCTCCTTATCTCTCCCCACCTCCCCTCTCGCCCTCCGCAGTGGCCCTAAGCACTCAGCGCTATCAGCAGACAGACTGGGGAGAACAGGGTTTCACAAGGTTCACCTTGTCAGTCCTGGAGCACACAGTCTGGGGGATCTGTCAGGGTTAGGACGCCAGGAGACCACCCAGTGGAGATGGTGATTTTCTCTTTTGTTTTTTGGTTTGTTTTGGTATCAGTGAGACTAGGTCTGGAAGACATTGGGTTCGTTGGGTTGTGTGTGTATGTATATGTGTTGGGGGGGAGGTTGTTGCAAGGTGTGTGTGTGTGTGTGTGTGTGTGTGTGTGTGTGTGTGTGTGTGTGTGTGTGTGTGTGCGCTCGCGCGCTCGCGTGTGTGTGTGTGTGTGTGTGTGTGTGTGTGTGTGTGTGTGTGTGTGTGTGTGTGTGTGTGTGTGTGTGTGTGTGTGTGTGTGTGTGTGTGTGTGTGTGTGTGTGTGAAGATTGAATGATGCCGAAAGAAAATGGAACCATCCTGACTGCTCTACTGAGCTCATCTCAGACAATTGTCCTTGATGGCCGACAGATAACAGGTATTCTAGCGGAGATCCAATGCTAGCCTCTCTTGGCTTGTAATTTTTGTCTGAGAGTGCTTGCGTACGAACGTGTGTGTGGGGGGGGGGGGAGGGTGTGTGTGTGTGTGCACGCGCGCGTTTGTGCTCGAGTGTGTGTGTGTGTATGTGTGTGTGTTTTGTGTGTGTGTGTGTGTTTGTGTGTGTATGTCTGTGTCTGTGTTTGTGTGTTTGTGCGTCTGTGTCAGTGTCTTTGTGTATGTGTCTCCCATAATCTATTTTGCTACTTGACCTGTTTAAGCTTTCTGGTATTTTTTTTGTTATTTTCCTTGTTGTTTTTTCTGTGTTTGGTTTGGTACATCAATGCATTACATTGCAATGCACTGTGTTTCATAGAATTTGTATTGCAATGTAAGGTATTGAAACATGCTTTATAGCGTTGCCTTGCGCTGGAGAAAACTGACGACCAGTGCTTCCCCTTTCCCTCCTCTTTCTTAACGACCAATTTGGTCAATTAACGTGATGACGACGATGACGACGTCGAGTTATCGTGATGATGATGATGATGATGATGATGATGATGATGATGATGATGATGATGATGATGATGATGATGATGATGATGATGATGATGATGACGACGACGACGATGACAATGACGATGACGATGACGACGATGACGACGATGATGATGATGATGATGATGATGATAATGATGATGATGATGATGATGATGATGATGATGATGATGATGATGATGATGATGATGATGATGATGATGGTGATGATGATGACGATGACGATGATGATGATGATGATGATGATGATGATGATATTTTATGCTGTTTTCCATCGAAAAAAGAAAGCTATGACATGAAGTAGGATATATCATAGAGTTTGCGATTAAAACCAAACCCAGCATCGGAGTGGGGTAACAGATTTTACAAAGTCTATAATGGACATAAAAATAAAACCATCTTAGAAACACAAGCAATTTAGAACAAAACAAGAAAGAAAATTTCATTATCAAAAATATGAGATAATGTATAGGAGGGTTAACAATACTAATACAAAAATATTATACATATATGTAAAATATGAGTATTTTGCCGTTACGTATGATGAAAAATCCAAACGTATTTAGGATTCCCGTCATTAAATATTCAGTACAAAATTAAAACAAAAACACATTCTAACAGGCTTGCACTGATCCCTGCTAACCAACGAAAAACCATGACCAGTCTAATGCAATGTTTTGACCTGAAAATCTCTCTCTTCTCTCTCTCTCTCTCTCTCTCTCTCTCTCTCTCTCTCTCTCTCTCTCTCTCTCTCTCTCTCTCTCTCTCTCTCTCTCTCTCTCTCTCTCTCTCTCTCTCTCTCTCTCTCCCAGCCGCAAGGTTACTAACACAACAAAACCCATGGACTAGAGCTGGGTTCCAATTTTAATGACATTCAATGGCACCAGTGACCGAAAATTACCAGTTAACCTATTTCCCTTCTTGTCTCCCTTTATTCCCTAAGGTCTCGTAAGGACACGGATATTGCGGTTTTTCAAGCAGTGCCCCTTGGGATGTTGAATTTAGCAGAGTGTATCCACTTTCACGTACGGGGTGCATAGGACATGTTCCCATATTTCACCAAATATGAACATGAATTACAGGAAATCTGACGTGCATGGTAGACCTTCTGCATGATGTATATGCAGGAATGAAATGCAGACATTTACAGGTTTATTCTTCAAGTTGACCGGGCATATAGTACAATTTATCACCATCAATTAACTAAACGTGGCTGCCGAGATTTGAACACACAACTCAATAGGTAAAGAAAACCAATAAGCTTGCTTCGCTTCTAGCAAGCATTTGCAGAAGGTTACAAACATGTATTCTAAAAAATAAATAATAAGAAGAAACAAAATGTGTCCACCATCTGTCTAGGATTATGTGATACATTTATTGCTTGTTATCGGACTTACGCAGGCATTTCGTTTCAAAAGTGTTGTGTCAGAGACAGAGAGACAGGGAAAGACAGAGAGACAGAGAAACAAACAGACAGTCAGACAGACAGATAGAGACAAACAGAAAAACAAAAACAAAAAGAGGCAAAATGCGACAAATGGACGGGGAGGACATTGAGAAAACAGAAAGAGACAGACAGACAGACAGACAGACAGACAGACAGAGGCTGCAGGCAAACTGCATGCACACAATCATGCAAGGAGAAAGGAGAACGTTTCTGACTGCTCCACTTCCCCACATATCTCTGACAATTATGCTGGAGGTGCCACAGACATTGATATTGGCCCTGATCGGAATGGTAGTTAGCTTCTGTTAGCTTATATATAGAGCTATGTGTGTGTGGGCGAGTGCGTGTGTGTCTGTGTCTGTGTGTGTACATAAACCCGGCCATTGACTGATCTTTTTCATTGATTGTCTCTGTGTGAAATGATTGATGTTTTCTTATAAAATGAAACCACCCATAAACGTGCTTGTGCCATAAAATGGCAACTGCCATTAATTGAAATTTGTGGATTGATTATCATCAACGACTGAATATTTTGTTTTGGCCATAAGTTATTTTAATTTGCAGACTCTGCTATTGACTTATTTTTGCCATCAATTAAACCATGCAGTTGATTTCGTTTTTTGGTATGCCGTCAGGTGTGCCTTGGCTATTTATTAGCCTGCATCACTCTGCTCTTCAAGTCATTCTCTCTTATAAGTATTCTTACTTACAACCTAACTGTATGGCTAACTGGTTTACTTATTGTGTATTCAATATACATGCATCACAAGCACAGAGTAGTACAATAGGGGAAAGGCATCAAGGCACAGCCTATAACCCATTTACTTTTTTGTAGTCACTGGCT
>CM060317.1:81367607-81372607 GCA_030674155.1 Stramonita haemastoma
TGTCCCCCTCCTCCTCCCTTCCCCACCTCCTTGTTAAGTCCGTGTGTCATGCAAATGAAGATGAGACAAATTGACAGGAAACTGCTTTTTGATTGAGGCCTCTGCCATGTAGAAATTTGCATGCCCATATGTGAGTGTGTGTGCGCTTGCGTGCTTGTGCCCGCGCTTGCGCCTGCGTGCGTGCGTGCCTACGTGCGTGCGTGCGTGCGTGCGTGCGTGTGTGTGTGTGTGACTTTGCGAATATGTGCATGTGCCTAAATGGATATGTATGCATATAATTATGTAAACGAGTACATACCTGAATGCATACGTGAATTCATTTGTATTTTCCCCTTTTTTCTTTTGCAAGCTAGAGTTCTGTTGTTTATCAATGATGATATTCAGTGATGCAGCATATTACTCACCGTGAAGGTGACCGTCACTCTGACTTTGGGGATGTTTTCCATGTCAAAGAGCGCTTAGTTTTCATACTGTTTACACTTTTTTATATGTTTTTGTGTGTGTGCAGAAGACGAGAACATTACAGGGCATCTTAACCTACGCCTTAAAGAAAACAATCTGTCATCAAGTATTCTAGCAGGTGTGATGCAACATGTCATCATATTGATGTCCCCCCCCCTCCTTCCCTCCATCCCTCCATCCCTCCCTCCCTGTCTTGTCAGCTTTGTTATCATGCAAATGGAGAGAGCTGTTTCTTACAGCACGTTACATTAGAGTGCTTTTAGATCGACGTGATGCAGTGCATACATTTGCATAGCACTCTTTCGAGTGCATGAGCCAATGTGCGTGTGTGTGTGTGTGTGTGTGTGTGTGTATGTGTGTGTGTGTGTGTGTGTGTGTGTAGCATACACGCGCGCACGAATGCCTGTGTAAGTGTATGTGTGCACGTGCGCGTGTGTGGTGTGTGTATGTGTGAGGGTGTGTGTGTGTGCGTGCGCATGTGTATGTGTCTGTGTGTGTGTGTGTGTTTGTGTGTGTTTATGTCTGTGTGAGAGAGAGACAGAGACAGATACAGAGAGACAGAGAGAGAGACAGAGACAGAGAGAATGAGAAAGAGTGCATGCGCCCCTCATGTGCATCGGTGTGACCTGAATCCACGTGTATACCTGAATAAATATTGTTGCATCCATATGACCTAATGTGTATAAGACAGAATGCATCCAATAATGATATTAATCTAAGTTGTTACATATTAAAAGCAGCTTCTCTAATGCTTTTTCAATCTTTGGCACAACACAAAGACTCTACCAGAGATCTCAAACTCTGCAGAAATCGAAACAAACTGTCCCGAAGTGATCTACTGGCTATGATCCCATGTCCTCCTATTGAAGGCCCCCTCCCCTTCCTGTCTTGTCAGTATTGATGTGATGCAAATGAAGATGACTGGTTCCTGCATTCCTTTTACAGCAGAACGATTTTACAATGAGGCTTTGTTTGGGAGAAATTCATGTGCCGTTTTTTTTTTATGTGCGTGGTGCTATACGTGCATGTATGCATGTATATATGGGGTGGTGCAGTTGTGTGTGTGTGTGGGGGGGAGGTTGCGTGTGTGTGTGTGTGTGTGTGTGGTGTGTGTGTGCGTGCGTGCGTGCGTGCGTGTGTGTGTGTATGTGTGTATGTGTGTGTGTTTAGTTTTTCATTATGTTCTTTTATTCATCTATTCTTTTTTGTTTTTAAAGATAATGAGTTAAGAACTCATGGCTTTTTGTATACATCCAGACCCCGTTTGTATGCAGTTTTGTCAATTTTGTCATCGATTTCTACTGACACACAATATGTGTGCGTGTGTGCGTGCGTTCGAGCGTGCGTGCATACATGCATGCGTGTGTGTGTGTGTTTGCATGTGTGCGTGTGCACGCGTGCGTGTGTGCGTGCGTGCTTGCGTGCGTGTGTATGTCAAGTCAAAATTTTATTTCCACATGGTACATTGAGTGAGCAATAAATTTGCTTTTTTTTCGTTTTTTTCATGTATGTATGTGTGTGTATGTGTGTGGTTGTTGTTGCTGCTGGTTTTGCTTCGTTTGTTGTTAGAGAAATGTAGGTTTTTTGTGGCTGTGAGAACACTTTAGAAAACCAAAGGGATGGAGAGAAAAAAAAACAATAGAAGTTGGTGGAGAGAGAGAGGGAGGGGAGAAGGAAGAAGGGCGAAGGGAGAAGAAGGGTTAGGTGCATGTGGCCTGCACATGCTGTGGGCTTCATTTCTCCCAGCTGTATCTGTCTGTCACTGCTGTCTCCCGCACTTTGCCCCTGTACTGATGCTGATAGGCTCGCTAAGGGGTCTGACCTCTGGGCTGTGACTGGTCGTTGCACTGTGCACATTGTATACATTTTAGAGATGTCAGGTGGCCTCGTACTGTGTGTGTGTGTGGGGTGGGGGGGTTGGTGGGGTTGGGGGGGTGCGTGTGTGTGTTGTGTGTGTGTGTGTGTGGGGGGGTGTTGTGTGTGTGTGTGTGTGTGTGTGTTGTGTGTGTGAGTGTTGATGGGTGTGTGTGTGTGTGTGTGTGTGTGTGTGTGTGTGTGTGTGTGTGTGTGTGTGTGTGTGTGTGTGTGTTTGTGTGTGTATTTGGTGTGTGTGTGTGTGTGTGTGTGTGTGTGTGTGTGTGTGTGTGTGTGTGTGTGTGTGTGTGTTTGTGTGTATGCTCTTGCGCGCGAGTGTATGTATGTATGTATGTATGTATGTATGTATGTATGTATGTATGTATGTATGTATGTATGTATGTATGTATGTATGTATGTATGTATGTATGCATGTATGTATGTATTATTATGTTTGTGAATATGTATGTGTGTATGAGTGTGTGTGTATGTCTGTGTGTTAATGTGTATATTTGTGTGTGTATTTAATGTCCATGTATATTTTCTTTGGTTTGTTCAAACATTTATTTATAGAAGATGAAAAGGCGAAAAGAACGAAAAGCAGGAAGGAAGAGCTAGAGAAAGTGCAAAGTACGGAAGAAAAACCAACAAATCAGACAAACGAACAAATGAATAAATAATACAGAAGCAGGCAGACACACAGAAACAAATAACCAGAACAAACACCAAAACAAAGAAAAGATTGCAGGAGGTACAGTATACAACAATCAAAACCTACACAAATATCTACAGACCCATGTCGACACTTTTACATAATTGAACATGGCTGTTTAGGGAACGCAATGTTTTTTGCCGCTAAAAGCCATTTTCCTTTACTTTTGAAAGGGATCATTTATTGAGTTAAAGTTGCTGTTGTTTTTTGTTGTTGTTGTTGTTGCTGTTGCTGTTTGGAGTTTTTAAGCTTAGCAGCCTGTGGTTCCCTAAAACATACACATTGTCTCACTCCTCACAGTTGAAAAAGCACCTTCTTTCTTTCTTTCTTTCTTTCTTTCTTTCTTTCTTTCTTTCTTTCTTTCTTTCTTTCTTTCTTTCTTTCTTTTTCTCTATTTCTTTCTTTATTCCTTTATTCATATATCTATTCATTTTTTTTATTTTTAGGATAATGGAATTAGCACCCAGGTGCTTTTTTGACATTCAGTTCCCATGTGTATGCAGTTTTGTCAATTTGTCATATATTCCCACTGGAACACAATGGCATACTCTTCCGAGAAGTCGAACGCGTTTAAACGTGTTACCAAGATGTTGTGCGTGCGTTCGCACACAGGACCTCAGTTTAGTATCATGCGAATGACTTTAAAACTGTAAGTGCACACTAGATAAGAGGTTTGTGCAAACAACTGTTTTGAAGCATACTGTAGACAGCCATGCTCCGGCTTCGGCGGATTTATTCTTCTTTATGGAGTACTGATGACGGCACTTTTAGCATGATATTTCAAAACAAAACATTTTTTATGTGAATGATATAATTTTGGGTCTGGACTGAAAGATCAACTTACAACTCATATTTATGAAAAGAAAAAAAAAGATATCCTCACTACTTTTTCTTTTGAAATAAAGATAATACTCAAACGAAACATCAAAAATTGATATTGAAATAAAAATGCGAATGGCCTAGGGATTGTTAATGTTGAATATATTATCACTGTCTAATGCACCTGGATCGAGGGTGTGAAAGAAACACTGAAGACCCACAACATATCACCCACCCAGGCCTTCAAACTTGCCGCAGACAGTAAGCTCTTTCTCCCCTCAACACCCTAAACTGTACAAGAGGACGGATAAAGTAAAGTAAGTCTGATGCAAAGGGAACAAGCATATAATAATAATTAGTAGAAAAATATACCTATAACTAAACAATCGTCTGCAATAGATTTAGAAAAAAAAATGCGCTCTTCAGTATGCCCCCACCCCCTTGAAGACAAAATTCAAGCTACAAAACAAACACCTAAAAAAAAACCACAATAAAGAAAACAAACATTTCAAAATCAAGCAGCAAAAAATTATTTCTGGAACAAAGATATAGGACACATACATCTAAAAAAAATACCGTGTACTTCTATATCACAGCAACCTCATTTTCATTAAGGAAGACAACTTGTTTTTAGGCAGAGAAATAAATTTTGATCTGTTGCAGAGAAAAAACAACATAAAACTTCCAAAAATTCAGAAGAGAGACAGGACATTTTCTAATCTGACCCGACGTGCAGTGCAATACTGTTTATTCATTTTCATGTTTTCTTTCTGAATTTAGATATATTTGTCGATGAAAAAAACGAATTAACGAATTCCTCTACATATTTTGGCAACATTCATCCTCTGTTTTGTTTATTTGATGCACGTGTATTCAAATCTTCTTTCTCTCCGAGCCCTCATTTTCACTTCAATTCTATTTGTATCTGCGTTGTTCTCTGTTTGATTTTACATAAACTTGTATCATTTATAAGAACAGGCAGACAGACAGACAGACAGACAGACAGACAGACAGACAGACAGACACACACACAACACACACACACACACACACACACACACACACACACACACACACACACACACACACACACACACACACACACACACACACACGTTCCCCGTCCCATGATAGAAAAACTAACACGGTTTTC
>CM060317.1:81377607-81395107 GCA_030674155.1 Stramonita haemastoma
ACTAATTGATCAAATGCACTTTCTTCTTCGCTGACTGATTCAGTGACGAATCAGATTCATCAACCAACTTATTATTGTGTCCAATATCCAGTTCAGAAGTTGTGACAGTACCAAGAAAATTGGAATAGAATCAAGATCTGTTAAACTTTCCTCCTCCTTCTCCTTTGCTTTTTTGTTTGTTGTTTTGTTTTGTCTGCATCCCCACCTTCCCCTTTCCTTCTCCCCCTGTCCCTTTTTTTAAAATTCCCCCCTATCTCTCACCGCCAAGTCTTCTATCAGGGCAACAGCTGCCGAAAATGAAGATGGATTGCAATCAACTCGTCTCCTTCCCCTCCTCCTTCACATGCGTGCGGGTGCATTGTGCACGTGCTTTTGTCGATAAAACTGGGCCAATGGGGATTTTGTTTACATCTTTTTTTTCTACCTAGTTTTCAGACATGCAAGCAAGCAAGCGCACGCGTTGGTTTGTTTGTTTGTTTGTGTGTGTGTGTGTGTGTGTGTGTGTGTGTGTGTGTGTGTGTGTGTGTGTGTGTGTGTGTGTGTGTGTGTGTGTGTGTGTGTGTGTGTTTGTGTGTGTTTGTGTGTGTTTGTGTGTGTTTGTGTGTGTTGTGTGTGTGTGTGTGTGTGTGTGTGTTGTGTGTGTATGTGTTTGTGTGTGTGTGTGTGTGTGTGTGTGTGTGTGTGTGTGTGTGTGTGTGTGTGTGACAGAGAGAGAGAGAGATGCTTTATCACCAATAGATACCTTATAATCTTGTTTTCCTTGAAAAAAGTACAGATCTTAGGAAAATAGCCAATCTTCTTAGTAGTTAGTGGTGCTTCAATTATATACCAATTCAAGGGATTGCATGCTTACTTACTCACTTGCTTTTTGGGGGCCTGTTTATTTGTTTACTTGTTCGCTAAATTGCTTAGATATTGGAATATCTAGCATTTATGGCATCTACTACCACAGTAGTTTCTATGTGTTTAACTATTGGGCTGCTCTCCCAGGGAAGAGCGCGTGGGTGACTGTAGCCAGTGCAGTGCTATCTACAACCAGTCTGGTTCTCTGTAACCTACCTGCCTTCTGTATGACACTGACCTCGTTTGAACACTGCTTTTCTGAAGGACCTACCAACCGTGAGTTCTTTACAGGAGTGCTAAATGCTTTTGATGATGTTTTATCTTTGTTTACCATTTTCAAGTCCCAGCAGATTTCTCTGGATTAAATTTGGGCAGCTCTCCCCAGGGAGAGAGCGTATCGCCACAACAACAACACCCTTTTTTTCTTTCTTTTTGTATATGTTTGTTTCCTTATCACAGTGGGGTTTTTAAAACAGAATTTTGCCAGGGACAACTTTCTTAATATTGCCGTGGGTTCTTTTACACGCGCTGAATGCATGTTGTAAATGGGACCATGGTTTTATCGTCTCATCCGAAAGCTAGCAGCCACACTACCACTCATGGTCTAGTGGGTGGGGTAAAAGTTTTGGGCACAAACGGGCATGGAACCCGGACTTCTAACTTTCTAGGTGGATGAGTTAGTAACCTCTAGACTACTGATCCGCCAGTATAATTAGAAAATTTTAAAGCGTAGCGCTATAAAATTAGAATTTCTGCACTAAGTGCAACAGCTCACACATATGGGTATTTGCAATACTCTTTCTCTTACCGAGCCTTGTATGATACTACAAGGAAAAAGAAATCTTCAGGAGGGAAGACCCCACGCGGGCAGGGGCTCGCGAGAGGCTGGCACACCCTAGGCTGGTCCGTCCTATAAAAGGGGGGTTCCCGCGGATATTTGGCGCTTTTGAAATTCGAGCAAACTGAAAACATGCGACACTTAAGTGTGAGCTGTTGCACTTAGTGCAGAAATTCTAATTTTATAGCGCTACGCTTTAAAATTTTCTAATTTCTGCACATAGTAAGTGCAACAGCTCACACATATGGGTGACTGTTTAACAGTCGCATGGTTTAGTCTATTAGGACATCATTAATCAGATGAGAAGACAGAAGAAATAACAGACATAGTCATGCCATTAACTACCTCTGTACAGACAATGTACTGACATGCAGTACTAACCTGATGCCATCAGTACCTGATACCTCTGGTAGAAAACGGTCCGATCAGTCAGCCGCTGAGAGAACCGCATCCTGAATGGTTCTCTCTTCAATGCTGCGCAGTGTTTCCTCTGGTAACACACGCAGGTAGTGGCGAAGGGGAGTGTCTTTCCGAGTCCAATCTGCCGAAGCCATAAACCGCTGCAGTGAAACACTATGTAGCATAGCACAAGTAGTCACTGTTGCACGGGTAGAGCCCGCTGACCCCTCTACCCCTGCTAGCTTCAACACAGATTCAATCCACCTGCGCACTGTAGTCAGCTGTACTGGGCGATACGGTCTGTAAGGAGATATCAACAGCTGCATTTCCCCTTGTCTTAGACCTTCCGTTCTGGTCATGTAATCACGCACATAACTGTGTGGTGTCTGAAACAACAGCTGTAGAAGCATTGGAAGCCATGGAGCATCGTTCCAACACGGGGCTATCAGCAACATCTTAGAATGTAGTCCCCTGAACTTGTTCACTACTGTTGGTACCAAAGTTGGAGGGGGAAAAGCATACAGGAATTGGAAGTGCCAGGGTTGGCTCAGGGCGTCTATTGCATAAGCCTGACTGTCCTGTCTGTCCAGACACATGTATCTCTCCAGCTGTGACGTTGAGCGGGAGGCGAAGAGATCTATCTGTGGTGTCCCGAACTGAGCAACGATATTCTTCGCCACACGTGGATTCAGTTGCCATTGAGTGGCCTTGGTGCGTGACAGGGAGTCTGCTATAGTATTCCCGCTGCCCTTCACGTAGATTGGGATAAGGGAGATGTGACGGCGCTGACACCACAGCAGTATCTGACAGGCTAGACGAGACAGCTTCATCGACTTTGTTCCCCCTTCTTTCGTCAGATAAGCCACAGTGGTCTTGTTGTCTATCTGTACACACACCACCTTCCCTTCCAGTCCGTCCTGAAATGCCCTCAGTGCATTCCTGACCGCCTGCATTTCCAAGAAATTGATATAGTTGTACTTCTGTCTGGCCGACCACTGACCCTTGGCCGTCTGGGCCTGTAGGCTTGCTCCCCATCCCTTCCCCGATGCGTCTGTTGCCATTATAAGATCGGGTGTCGGGCGCTTGAGCTGGCGTGGAGTTCAGTCTAGCGTTTGCCAGAACTGGAGATTCTGCCTGGCTTCGTGATGTAATGCTGTCCGTTTCCACATGTCTTGTGGTCGTTGGTAAATTGACCGCAGCGCCTGCTGTAGCTCTCTGACATGTAGCCTGGCTAACGGTACGGCATAGGACGCGAATGTCACCTTCCCTAGAAATGTCATTAGCTTCCTGGCTGTCACGAGAGGGGAATGTAGAATATTGCATGCAAGCTCCCTGATTGATACTCGTTTGTCTTCCGGAAGACTGACAGTCATGCTGAGAGAGTCCCACAGAAGGCCAAGATACAGGAATCTCTGTGCTGGCACTATGCTGGATTTGTCCCAGTTTAGGCTGAAGCCCAGGTCTTCTAGCACTGTCACCACTGTCCTGGCATTGTTTTCTGCCTGCTGTTCTGGAAAGGATTAAAATGTCGTCCAGGTAAAAGACAACCCTGATTGCTTTTGACCTGAGGCAGTGCACGATGGGTTTGGTTACCCTGGTGAACACTCTGGGGGAGGAGGCAAGGCCGAAGGGCAGGGCTGTGTAGCGATACGTCTGTCCTCACCAGGTGAACTGCAGGAAACGTGCTGCTGTATGGTTTCCTAACTGCCCTGCCGTTCTCTTCCCCTGCTGCTGTGTCCGTCTGACACAGTCATGCCGTCCTGTTGACCTGTGGCTTCTTGTGGAAAGGTAGCCTCCCCTTGGTTTTGTTCTGCTTCCTCCACTGATGTTGGGCAGAACCTGTGGGGTTGAACCCTCGAAAAAGCTGTGGAGAGGAAGAAGAAGAGGGGAAAGACTGCTGCCCTGGTCTGTGTTGCTGGGGAGTCCTGCCTGCAAAAGAGCTCTCCACCTCCCTTCTGCTCTTCATGGCCTTGATGACAGAGGCCAGGTCCCCACTGAAGAGCTGTGTCTCTGATGGAGACAAGCTTTCGAGGGCTGCCCTGCCCTGAGTGTCTGCCACCGTGCTCAGGCATAGCTGCCGTCGTTCCTTGCACAGGGCTGAGGACTCAGCAGCAAGGATCCGCAGAGCATGACCCAGGGCATTGGCCATGTCCTCGCTCAGTAGCTGGAGCACCTCTCCACCGCTCCCTGCACGTCCGTCTGAAGTGGATGGGAGCAGGGGGGACAACCTCTCCAGGCACGTGCTCGCAGTGGTCATAGCCAGACACACCGCATGTGCAGCCGCTCCAATACGTGTCTGCTGGGCGCTGAGAAAATCATCCCTTCTGCAGGCATGGTCAGCAAGAGGAAAAATAGCTGGCCGTGACTGTGCAGCAAAAGCCTCCGCCTCCTCATGGGCAGTATACATGGTGGTGACCCTGTTTGCCTTCACTGGCTGCCACGTGCGACCAGGGTTGTCGAGGTCACGTGCATGCAGCCAGAGGGAACGTGCCTGCTGTGAGGGAACCTTACCCCGGCGCCGCTTATTCAGTGCCACGCGAGCGCCAGACAGGTGGAAACCCTGTAACTCGGGAATGGCCTGAAAGGGGTCAGGAGTGCAGTCTTCCATGTCTGACCCGTCCGATGGCCCGCTGACGTCCTCGAAATTAGATCCACTTCCAGACTGGGAGGGGGTGGGGGAATGGAAAGGAAAGGTGGAAGGGGGGGGATGGAAATTATGTACCACAGAGCCCCATGGCTGAGGAGCCAGGAACTGGGGCTGGGGGGTGGAGTGGAGGGAAACAGGGGGGGTGAGGGCAGAATTATCCCACCCCAGGGTTGAGGGAGAGGTGAAGGTATGGGGTTGGGATGACCGCATAGCAGGCATCGGGAGGGAGGAGGGAAAGGGAGATCCCAAGTGTTTACTTGCTGGCTGAGTGGGGTGGAGACAGGACCCTGATGCTATCTGGTCCACTGGCCAGCGCTGGCTGCCCTGGGTGTAAGCAGGCAGAGAAAAACCGCCCCCGGTGCCACTAGCTGGGGTCGTCCAGTGCTGCTGGGGGGTATCACTTACCTCCAGGCGTGGACGCTGGAAATGACAGGATAAACAGGGGTAAGCAACCAGACCTCCGACATGTGCCAATGTGCAGGATGTCGAGGCTGGGCATGTGCTGATAGTTGGCCGCCGATTTACGCTAAACGATATGGCTGTTTGTGCCGGGATCGTTAGCACCAGCACAGCACCCAGGGGGACACGCACAAAGCCGAGCCTGAGTGCTGCCTGCCAAAGCACAATATCACCCCGTCCCCAAAAACATAGGGGGATTCCTTCCATCTTGATCACACAAACACAAACACTCAGAGATAAGAACACAACAACTCAGTAACCTCTGCTTTCCTCTTCTCTGTGTGTTTTCTTTCCTTTTCTTTTTTAATTCTTTTAGATATAAATTTATTGTTTTAATCATTATTTTTCCTTTAAAATAACAGGCCTAACCTACATGATATGCACCTACACATATCCAATGAGGGCCGTATGCAATATATATCTAAAGACTGTGGTAACAATTATCACAATATTAGTGATTACAGCTATCACAACATTACGATATAAAGAACAATGCCTATGGTATGCACGCATCTATGATCCAATTACTGTGAATACAGTTATCACAAAATTGAGACCAACATATGTGCGATGCACATATACGCACATATTTGTCTCAGAAACTGTGATTACAATCTCAACAAAACTGAAAGAAAAACAACGACAACACAAAGCAAAAACCAGTGCATGTGCTATGCACACACACACACACACAAACACACATTGTGATCACAATCATCATGAAATAGAAACCAATGCATATGATGTGCACATGAACCGGAGTGGAACCGGAGTTTGAGAAACTGACCTTTTCTGGAGGTGATTGATGTATCTGTTTAGCCACCAGAATTGCCAGTTCCTGTAACTGGGAGGCAGACAAAGCAGTATGTCCTGTATCCAGCTGCCGATTGTCCACCTCCTCAAGCACCTCCGATACAACACACTCCGATGAAGTAGGCACATGAACATTGGAAGTATCCATATTTCTTTTTGATAACTCGGCGAGAATTGCAAAAAGCGCCAAATATCCGCGGGAACCCCCTTTTATAGGACGGACCAGCCTAGGGTGTGCCAGCCTCTCGCGAGCCCCTGCCCGCGTGGGGTCTTCCCTCCTGAAGATTTCTTTTTCCTTGTAGTATCATACAAGGCTCGGTAAGAGAAAGAGTATTGCAAATACCCATATGTGTGAGCTGTTGCACTTACTATGTGCAGAAATTATGTCCATATGACCTGAGTTTATTACTTCGCCTGTTTGTTTTTTTGTCTCGCCTGAGAGGCTACTTCCTTAACCAAGACATATTGTACTGGATCATATGACTTATATTGTACTGGATTATAGGACTTATATTCCACTGGATCATATGACTTATATTGTACTGGATTATATGACTTATATTGTACTGGATTATATGACTTATATTGTACTGGATTATATGACATTCATGATATTGTATTGGATTATATGACTTATATTCCACTGGATTATATGTCTTATATTGTGCTGGATTATATGACTTATATTGTATTGGATTATATGACTTATATTGTATTGGATTATATGACTTATATTGTACTGGATTATATGACTTATATTGTACTCGATTATATGACTTATATTGTACCGGGTTATATGACTTATATTGTACTAGATCATATGACATATTGTACTGGACTATATTACTTATACTGGACTGAAGTGGAAGGGGAGGAAGGGGGAGGGGATATGGCGTTGGAAGAGTTTAAAATCAGTGACTACTCATTTTCTCAATGGATGAACATCAACTAGACCATCAACGCATCTGATGGTTGGTTATTTGTTTGATTAGTTGTTTGATTGATTCGCTGATTAACTGATCAATCCATTCATTGGTAACGTTCGTGATTGGTTATTGTGTGGTTGAATGATTGGAATGGTTAATTAACTGATTGGCTGTGATATTGATTGTTATTTTTAGGAGGGGGGGGGGGGGTATTATTGATCGTGCATTGACTGGCAGATATCTTGATAGACCCGTGAAAGAGTTGAAAAGTATCGGTAGAGACATAGATATCAGCCGTAGGTCGTTGGCCCTCTCAATCGAGAAATCATCTTTGTATTGTCAGTTCAGAGTGCATCTGGCCACATCATTATAGATATCAGTTGAATCCACAACAATAAACTCGTTATCGGAGGGAAGGGAGTGTGTGTGTGTGTGTGTGTGTGTGTGTGTGTGTGGAGGAGTGGGGTAGCCTTGTGCTTGGTTAGTGTTGACCTCGTGATCTGAAGGCCCGGGTTTGAGTCACCCGTTCCAGTGGGTTTTCCCCCTGCAGTTCCGACCCTACTCCCCGTTTCGCCCAAATCGCAAAAACACACCGCACGCACTCATACACACACTTGCACGCACGTAGGCACGCACAGACACACGCTCTATCACGCACGCACACACACATACACACTCGCACACACACACAGACACACACACACTTACACACGCACACTTACACACACACACACACACACACACACACACACACACACACACACACACACACACACACACACACACACACACACTCGCGGATAAACAAGCAAACAATCTGTGGTGTTGAGCTATATATAAGCTCTAACCATTTCAGGCTTATCACGGCACTAAAGCGTCATGTCTCTGTGACCTTGTTAGAGAACAACAATAGGCTGTACTGCATTATCTACATTCACTTTACCGTACTATCAGTGAGTAGCTGTGCCGCTGACTGCTCTTACATAATATAGAATCCAGTGTAGGCGAGTTCTAGCTGTCCGTCTGTCTGTCTGTCTGTCTGTCTGATTGTCCGTCTGCTATGGTACCTACATGGGTCAGTTGAAAGATTTCAACAAAGTAGAACAGTGACAACGCTTGGTTTCTTTGGTGGAGAGAGAGAGAGAGAGAGAGAGAGAGAGAGAGAGAGAGAGAGAGAGAGAGAGAGAGAGAGAGAGAGAGAGAGAGAGAGAGAGAGAGGAGAGAGAGAGAGAGAACAGATCGACAAACACACAGAGGCACAGGCAATGGGAAAGGGAGCAGAAAGCTAACGAACGAGCTACAAGGGATTTTTAAAAACATTCTTTCTTTCTTTCTTCTTTTATATCGAGAATAATGGTATAAGCAGTCGTATGCTTTTTACATCCAGCCCCCTGTGTATGCAGTTTTGTAAATGCCATCTGTTCCCACCGGTCGAGGAGATTT
This sequence comes from Stramonita haemastoma, assembly GCA_030674155.1. Taxonomy (NCBI): domain Eukaryota; kingdom Metazoa; phylum Mollusca; class Gastropoda; order Neogastropoda; family Muricidae; genus Stramonita; species Stramonita haemastoma. Next base: position 81,385,976 of record CM060317.1, read on the forward strand.
TTCTCCTGGAGTTAACATCAGTGCTGACTCCACTCTCCCAAAAGTCATTCGGATGAGACTTTAAACCGAGGCCCCGTGTGCGAACGCACGCAGAACATCTTGTGCACACGTTAAATCCTGTTCCGCTTTTCGTAAGAGTAGCCATCGTGTGCCGTGGGAACAGATGACAATATTACAAAACTGCATACACACGGGGACCAGATGAAAAAAAGCACATGATTGCTTATTCTGTTATCCTCGATTTAAAAGAATAATAAAATAAATAAAATAAAATAAACCGGCACACGATGGTCTACTCTTACGAAAAGTGGAACAGGATGTAACGTGTGCGCAAGATGTTTTGCGTGCGTTCACACACGGGGCCTCGGTTTATAGTCTCATTCGAAAGACTTGAAATTGAAACAGTTGAGAATGAGATTGAAACAGTTTCAAGTTCATCATCGCACTAAATACGAAAAGCATCAGCAGAGTTTATAATCTTGTTAACTGGTAATACTAAACCATAATCAGAAAGGTACAGCTAGCAATCGAGCAAATAAGTGAGCTATTCAAGGGATTTGAACAATTCAAGCTTGTCATCACACTGAGTGGCTGTACATTTCAACAAATTTTATGATCTTGTCAATTGACAATAAAAGATCATAATCATAACACTCGAGATATATCATTGTATATAATATACCTCAGTTTCCCTAACTGTGTAAACTCCAGCGCAAACTCAAAAATTGCAGTACAAGTAAAGCTAGGCATACACGTTTGTTTCCGACTATACGACTCACACAGACTGTTCGAACCTGTTTGTTTGAAGCTGTCTTTGTAAACACGACAAACTGCAACCTAAAACGTTTGAAAGAGCTGTAAGGTTTTAAAGTTGTACGTTCTTCGGGGTTTAACACACACACACACACAACACACACACACACACACACACACACACACACACACACACACACACACACACACACACACCACACACCACACACACACACACACACACACACACAACACACACACACACACACACATTTTAAACGTGAATGTACAATTGTCTGAATGGCATTGTAAATAGACATTGAACAAATGAGACGAGGAAGGAAAAGAAGACACACAGACGTACTTACACACACACACACACACACACACACACACACACACACACACACACACACACACACACACAATAAATATAATATATATATATATACTATATATATATATATAATACATATATATATATATATATATATATAATATATATATATATATATAACCTTTTGGAGGATTAGCCTATTTCGTGCCAGTAGGAAGGATAACAAAATTTCAAAAACTCATGTACACAGATGCACTTAGATAACATCTCTAATGTTGGAGGAACAGGATATAATTATGCAAAAATCTCACCATTGGTGAACCTCGGAGCTCTAGCCGAGGAGTGAAAAATAAACCCCAAACAAGAGAGAGAGAGAGAGAGAGAGAGAGAGAGAGAGAGAGAGAGAGAGGGAGAGAGAGAGAGGAGAGAGGAGAGAGAGAGAGAGAGAGAGAGAGAGAGAGAGAGAGAGAGAGAGAGAGAGAGAGAGAGAGAGAGAGAGAGAAGAGAGAGAGAGAGAGAGAGAAATGGGTGCTAAAAGCCGTTCAGAGCTAACAAGAATAAATGGCCGACACACAAAAACCAATCTGAATGTCGGTTATCGGAGAGAACAATGTGTTTTACGAGCAGACAGAGTGATGCTGATCTGTGTTAGCTGTTATCCTTCTATGTATAGTTTCTGACTGGTTTGTTTGGGTTTTTTTTTTTTAAAGAGATGACATGATTCAAGAAAAACTCTTTGTGCGTGTGTGTGTGTTTTATCATTTTATTTATTCTTTTATATCGAGAATAATGGAATAAACACTCATCTGTTTTTTTACATCCAGTCCTTGTATGTATACAGTTTTATAAATCTTGTCATCTGGTTCCACCGGCGACACAATGGCCTACTCTTACGAAAAGCGGAACAGGATTTAACGTGTGCGCAAGATGTTCTGTGTGTGTGTGTGTGTGTGTGTGTGTGTGTGTGTGTGTGTGTGGTGTGTGTGTGTGTGTGTGTGTGTGTGGGAAGTAGCTTGACTGATGCAAATCAACAATTAAGTTAGGCCAAGCTGGGTCTTTTGGAACAACACATTTGATGGGTTGTGGAGATTTTGTTTGGTTGGCGTTTCCGTGTGTGTAGACAGAGAGGCAGTCTGTTGATGGTTGAGAGGGAGATAGATATTTAATTTGATTTGATTTTATTTGATTTATTCTTTTACATCGAGGATAATGGAATAAGCACTCTTCTGCTTTTTTTTATCCAGTCCCAGTGTGTATGTATTTTTGTAAATGTTATCTGTTCCCACCGGCACACGATGGCCTACTCTTACGAAAAGCGGAACAGGATTTAACGTGTGCGCAAGATGGTTGTGAGAGAGAGAGAGAGAGAGAGAGAGAGAGAGAGAGAGAGAGAGAGAGAGAAGAGAGAGAGAGAGAGAGAGAGAGAGTAGGATTGCTTCGACCACAAACACGTGTGGTTCGAAACACTGCTGATGTAAGGGAGTAATGCGCTGCACTACGCATAGGTAGGACGAGAAATTGTTTCCCTTTTATTTCGTTTCTCGTGTAAAAAAAAAACATCCTTTTTCATCCCCACTTCTCATACTATCAAAGACAGCAATGTCAAGAATTACACAGTTTAAATTCCCAAAATTTTACTTGAGAGAGAGACTGGATGGAGGGGTAAGGGAGGGAGGTGGGGGAACAAGCAGAAAAGCCAATTGGTTTATCATTTATCATACTCGTGATTTGACGATACACCAGGGCGCGGATTCAAGCCCCGCTTGGGCTGCCCGTTCAAGAGAGAATTTATTTCCCTGGAGTTGTTACAGGTACTTAACTTGACCACTACAATGCCCTTTTGTCTGCATCGTCTAACCATCTCTTTAGACAGGATTCAGAAAGTACAAAAACATGCATGCGACTCATTAATTTTTTTCGTTCTTCCAAATTAGACCATGTCTCTCTCATTCCTTGCTTCATGACTGGCGCACTTGCTTCCTGTACAGCAAACGGACCCAACACAAACGTGTCACGCAATGTTTTAGACACTTTAGTAACTCTATTTCTTTGTACCTTTCTGGCCTCCTTTGTCTCCAAGTCCCACGTCACCTTCAGTGACTGAGGGAAAGCTTCAATTTTTTAGATAAAAAGCCTAGCCCAGGCCAGACATTTACACAAATGATATCAGCAAAATGCCAAAGTCTGTATCAAACCATTGTTATAAATTCTTCGGATGAGATTGCAAACCGAGACTCCGTATGTGAACGCACGCAGCACATATTGCGACACTTTAAAACCCGTTCCGTTATTCGGAAGAGTGGCATCTGCGTGCCAGCAGGAACGGATAATACAATCTCAGATATACATGCACACCCAATGCCATGGTTTAGACATTATCCCAGAAGTCGGAATGCAGCTACCTTAATAGTGGTGGGCAAAAACGGTCACATACGGAAAAAAATCACTGTTGTGTAAACCTCAGAGCTCTAACCAAAGTATAAAATAATTAAAAAAAAGATAATGTCTAATAAGAAAAAGTCTAATGAAAAGAAAACTGTTGTTATGCTCTGAAAACGTTATGCTTTTATTCTGCTGACCTCTGCCCAGCTTAAGCATGATGCTATGTATCTGCTTCATTATTAAAGAGGGGGGAAAAAAGCAAACATAGGTGTATGGCTGACTATAAAGCAAAAGACTTGAAAACAACTACACCACACAATCTTTTCTATTTAGTGTACACTAGCAGACCCGGAGATATATTCTGAATATTTTTCTTTTTGTTTCAGAGCTCAGAGGTATACCAATGGTGAGATTTTTGCGTATCAAACCGTTTTTACCTATGGCAAAGGTAGCCACAGTCCTGCTTCGGGGAATCGTTGGTATAATGAGTGAAACAAACGCAATCTGCTAAGTAAGGGACTCCAAAGGAATAAAACTGGTGAACATCCAACAACAAAAGTCTTTCGGATGAGTCTATAAACCGAGGCCGTGTGCGAACGCACGCAGAACATCTTGCGCACAAGTTAAATCCTGTTCTGCTTTTCGTAAAGTAGGCCATCGTGTGCCGGTGAGAAAGATGACATTTACAAAACTGCAAACACACGGGGAGAGGATGTAAAAAAGCATATAGTTGCTTATTCATTATCCTAGGATATAAAAGGAATAACTGAACTAAAAACAAAACAAAACAATGCGGTGCATATTTTTCCAAGGTGGGTATGTTACCAGCCAGACCACCAATTCAACCGTTTATGACTGAAAGCCTAGCGAGTATACAAAAGGAAAGCTTCTTCATATCTCCATACGGTGGTTGGTTGATGGCGTAGTCTCTAAATTGGCTAGCTCCGCAGGGACTCTAATAGGAAACAGGTAAAGGTGTCCCGTAACCTTGTGTTCGTAGGGGAGCGAGGATCAGAGACCTCAGCTTCTCCATGGGCCAGCACGTTGAGGGCGGCGCCCATCTCCTCTCCCTCGCTGCTTTACCTTCCCTGACCCTAAAAGAGGGCAGGTACCCATTACAGCTGGGTAAACTGGTGGGACTGTTCTGAAGCGCAAACTGTCACCCATCTAACTGGTAACCACGCTCGATGCTGCTTAACCCTAGCTTGGGGAAAGCGAGCGCTCTGACCACTGAGCTGTCCCGTCCCCATGCGACAAATTTAGCTGTATATAATTTTTTGTACCTTATAAAATAAACTTTTGTTTCAGTTTCTTTTTTCTATCTTGAATATAGACATTCTCAATTCGATCTTTCGCTAATTTGACCATCACTCTCGCAATCTTACAAATACAACAGCACAAGCAAATTAATGATTGCTCGAAGAATGTACAAATCAGTTTTAATCAGTGATCCATTTTATAATGTAGAGTCATGTCAACTCATCCAGTACCATTCTATAAAATGTCACACCTCTGGAAATGATTTTCAGTTATAACTTATTCAGAATAAATTTGAAACGAATTTCACAATGTTTAAAATGCAAAGCAAATACTCCATTATCCAACATTTTTTTTTAAGAATCTTCCAGAAAAGCATGAATCCACACAAGCTGTCTTGAAGCTGCTAGAGCAACATGATTTTTTATACTGGGAACGAGGAGGGGGTGGGTGTGGGTGAGGGATAGCCTAATGGTTACCTTTCACATTTACATTTTGCATCACTTTAAGTCACAGCAGATTTCTCTGCGTGAAATTCGGGTGCACTCCCCGAAGAATACTAATAGACCATTTATCATTCTTCCAACAAAATTCGAAAAATAAAATGAATAAAGAATATATCAACAAAAACAACCAAACAACCAAACATACATACATACACACACATACATACATACATACATACATACAACTACATACATACATACATACATACACATACATACAACATACACATACATACATACATACATACATACATACATACATAATGTATCCAAACATCCATAAATGCCACACACACACACAACACACACACATAAATACAAATGTATGTACATAAATATGTGAACTCAAAAGCAAACACACACACCAAAGATACCGAAAAATAAACAATCCAGTTTGTCTTTATTCCTTGGCTAGAGCTGGTTCACCAGTGGGGAGAATTTGCAATTCGTTTTGTGCCCACCATTAAGGTAGCTGTATTCCGACTTCGGGGATGGTGTCTAAACAGGACACATGTGTAACATACCTTAAAAAAAAGAATGTCATTCGTCCTACTAGCACGAAATGCCATACATTTCCGAAAAAAAAAGAACAGGTTTTTAACGTGTGCCAAGATGTTGTACATGTATTTGCACAAAAGGGTTTGGTTTATAGTCTCATCCGGAGAAGTTTTGAGGTCGTGGAGTCAGTACTGATGTTACCTCCAGGGGGAAAACCCCCCTAAATGGGTGGTTTCATTCTGGTCCGTCAGATCGCCAGCGCAACGCTCTACCCAAAAGGCTGTCCCCCTGCCAAGAAATGAATAAACATAAAAAGTAACAACAAAACAAACAAACAATTGACAGTTAAATACATATAACTATATACAAACACATAAATGCCGCACAATTATAAGTTATGAACAAAACACACGCAGCAGCAACTGATATGAGAAGCAGAAAATTCTCAAACTTCTTTGTTATCAAAACCGGGATGATAAAAAAAACAAAGAATTGTATTCCTCTCTGCCTTAGCAGAAGGAAACATTAACTGATAACCAGAGAAACTTGCCCTGTATGCGACAAAAGATTCGATCACATTTTTATTACTGTTCTGCAGTGGAAACGAAAGCGTCATCACATGTGCACAATTGCCGTTTCACAATGTAAAATCAAAGAAACACCCAAACACAAACAAAAATGGTGTTTTAGTTTTAAAAAAATAGCAAACCTTTATCACACTCAACCAAACGAATTACGAACTTCGAAGCAGTCTTCTCTTGTAAGAATATATATATATATATATATATATATATATATATATATATATATAATATATATATATATATATATATATATATATGTTGGTGTGTGTGTGTGTGTGTGTGTGGTGTGTGTGTGTGTGTGTGTGTGTGTGTGTGTTATGTGTGTGTTGAGTGTGTGTGTGAGACAGATAGTAAGGTTTTTCTGTGAATCACGTGTTGTCACGTGACACCCTTTTTTGTGTAAACGTCACCACATGATATGCCATAGAAAACAAAACCATTATCACAACATGAATCAACGAAAGAAACACAAACATCAACGTCTTTAAAAAAAAAACAAAATAACACACTGTAAACCATAACAAAAAAACACTTCAAAACAGCACCAAAAAAAATTTTCATTTCAAAATAAACTATCTTGAAACCAAAACCAATACACATAAAAACTTTAAAGCCATAAAAAACCCAAACCTTATAAACATCCTTCATTCAAAAACCATAAAACCCCCCCCACCCCCCCCAAATCATGGCTCCACATCTCAACCATAGTGATGAACTTTGGAACAGTCGGAGCAGTCCTGATGCTCCTGCAGACAGGTGCAGGGGGGCAGGTCTGCAGCATTGGGTTTGGAATAGTCTCTGGACTGGTGCCGCTTGCTGAAGACCTTGTTTCGGAACGATGCCATGAACAGCACTTCGGACTGCGACAAGAACACGGAGGAGGTTCGTGACGATCTGCGTCGAGTTCGGCTGTTGACAGAGCGACTGAGGCGAAAGCGTTGCCATTTTTTCTTGATGGCGCTTTGTACCTGTTTTAGAGAGAGAGAGAGAGAGAGAGAGAGAGAGAGAGAGAGAGAGAGAGAGAGAGAGAGAGAGAGAGAGAGAGAGAGAGAGATACACACAGTTGAATAAACATGGTTTGGTTTGAGGAGTGAGATGGTGTTGTGTGTACAGTGTTTTTGTTGGTGGGTTAGTGTTGGGAAGAGATTTTGGTGTGTGCTCGTTCATTTTATTGGGTTTTTGTTTGTTTTGTGTGTGTTTGCTTTATTTGTGTTTTGTGTGTAGTTTTGTCTGCTGTCTGCCTGTGTCTCTGTGGTTAGACTACTTGGTCCTCTCTGTCTCTATGTATGTCTGTCATTCTGTCTTGTTCGTCTTTGATACATGTCTGTGAGCCTTTATTTCTTAGCGTCTGTCTTGTCTGTCTGTCTGTTTGTCTGTCTGTCACTCACACTCACTCACTCACACACATAAAACACACACAGAGACACAGACACAGACACACACACACACACACACACACACACACACACACACACACACACACACACACACACACACACACACACACACACCTGAGCACAGTGCACATGATACATCGACAGTTAAAGGCAGAGACCAAAGGCAAAGCCATGCTTTTTTACATCTTGGACAATAAGGAAAAAAGCAAAACAAAAATGAAAACAAATACGAGAGAAGAAAGGAAGGGGAAAAAAAGCAATCAAGAGAAACACGAAGCAAAGGATTGCATGACTTAGTGCTCAAAGGGAAGATACCGCGATTTTCTTACCCCTATCGAACACGCCAGAGTTATCTTGATGAACAAAATAGCTTCAGTGTGATTTCCTTTTTCGTTTGGCATATCTCGATTTGCATGCAAACACACACACACACACACACACACACACACACACACACACACACACACACACACACACACCACACACATTTGCGTACATGTACGCATACACCCACCTACCCATATACCTATTTACTCATCCACTGACCGCTTCCCTCCGGCTCCACTCCCTCCCCCCCCCCCCCCCCTGCTCCCGACTGACAAACACACTAGTACATTTACAACCACACATGCGTTCGTCTACTTACCTCCCCATTCATGAAGCAATAAAGTAAGGAGACAAATATGCCCTGTGAACAGACAAAGAATTATATCATAAATACAGTAGCACAGACATACAATATTCAAATTACATCATAATAACTCAGGTATTATTATGTGTATTATGCATCATACATATTGTTCGCGCAAATGTGTAATTTAAAGCGTGTGTGGTGTGTGTGTGTGTGTGTGTGTGTGTGTGTGTGTAGAATTTCAATCATTGTCTATAATCTCTCCCGCAAATACAAGATCTGACATAATTGCGTACTGCAATAACGATATAAAACGACAAATCAAAAAAAAAACCCGTGTCCAGACATGTGAACTCTACAACATTGTTTTAAAATTGTGAGTGTTATTTTTTTAAAGAAATAAGAGGAAAAAGCCCAAAACAACACATTTTTGAAGAGAGATGTAATCTAACAGAAATATGGTTCTCAATACCCTAATGGGAAGTAATCGCGTAATCTTGAGTGCTAATTATCTCCCTCTCTTGTTTCTAACTGTTGTGATCTTTTGTCTTGGTCGTAAATCTTGTTTTTCTACAAAGCTTAAACAGATCTTTTTGCTTTGTTCTTTTGTTTGTAAATTTAATAAGCAATCTGAATATTTATATGGAGCATTTTTTTATTTGTTGTTGTACTTTTCTCTTTTTTATCAGTTTCATTTGGTTTCTATTTTTCTTTCTTTTTTTTATTATTATTATTTTTTTTTTTTTGGGGGGGGGTATTCTTCTCTTTGTAAGATGGCACTCTGAAA
>CM060317.1:81400107-81402607 GCA_030674155.1 Stramonita haemastoma
ACACACACACATACGCACACACACACACACGCACACGCACGCACACACACACACACACACACACACACACACACACACACACACACCACACACACACGGCAAGTTGTTATAACGGATAGGTGAGGAGTTTCAGAGGAATTTTGTTCTCTGTCAGGACAAGGTGATATCGATAATTAATTTATCATTGTAAGCTGTACAGAGTAGAGAGAGAGAGAGAGAGAGAGAGAGAGAGAGAGAGAGAGAGAGAGAGAGAGAGAGAGAGAGAGAGAGAGAGAGAGAAGAGAGAGAGAGAGAGAGAGAGAGAGAGAGAGAGAGAGAGAGATTTATGTCTTGCTACCACTCTTATCTATCTATCTGATAGATAAGAGTGGTAGCAAGACAGACATTATATATATATATATATATATATATATATATAATATATATATATATATATATATATATATATATATATAATATATATATATATATATATATATATATATATATTGGAAAAACTGTTCGTGGCGAAATAGTTGCACACGGTATAAGCTTACATATTTACGTCGTCGACAGACAGTTCCCAAATAAGAAATATCTGTTCGAACATGATTGAATTAACATCAAAATTAACAACAATACCTCGTTAAAAATGATCAATATAACATCGTAGATGCTGTTTGTGTTTGTAGATAATGTTAGTGCTCGTCGTCTTGGCTCTTACAGTTGGCTTGGTATTGATACCAAAAAAAATCAAAATATCATCTTTTGATCTTCGTTTTTAAATTTGAAAATTGCAGCAGCAACTTCCTATCTGATTTTAAACTTTTTGAGGAGGAAACAGCTTTGATATGGCCTTCGTATTTAATGGAGCTATAAAAATTATGGCTGCATTGAACGCGATTTTTTCTTATCACTGGTATTGAGGGACAGAAATAAACTCTTCAAATAGATATGCAATGACAGATTATCTGCACAACATTCATGGATAGAGGATTTACCTTACTGCCCAACAACTGGTTAAGACTTACTCCTTTGATTCTTCTGTTCTATAGTTACTCTGCCACGCTTTCAACCCGAATTCGGTTTGCTTTTACTCGGATTAGTGGGCATTACCAACACATTTGAATAATCTCCTAGATACACTCTCCATGATTTAGAGAGACTTTTTCTGCACTTCGTTCAATATTATCTGCAGACTTTTGCAAACAGATTCATCGGTACTTTTTCATGCTCAGAACCTCTCACTGGTAACCACACTTGCATCAAAAGTCCTGTACCTCAAGTACTTGTCATTTGTTGACAAAACTCATAGCCGCCCAAAATAAGTCCGCGAGAAATTACTCACACTTACTTTAAGAGACCTTTAGATCTAAATCTCTCACGTGCAATCCCATTGACAACAGAAAACCTTTGAGGACAAAAAGAAACTTTTTGCTTTGCTGGTCAAAAATCTGGCAAAAGTGTTCCTAAGCGATTGCTGGTAAATACATTCTTAGTAGTGATTTTCCTAGCAAAAAAACGCCTCTGAGAGGTAGTGTGGCTAAGGTCAGAGGAGGGTTGTGATGGAGATGATGGCCCTCATCCCCTCTGTGATGAGCCAGCAAAGGGAGGGAGGGGTGGGGGCAGTTCTGAGACTACCAGAGAGGATGAGGATGAGGAAGCAGATCAAAGGATTTTCCCTTCTCCACAGGGAGTGATCATAGAAGAAGAGAAGGGGACGGGTTTTTTGTATCAGTAGTAAACCACACAGTGTTTTGTTTGATGCATAAATTCTCCTCTCTCTCTCTCTCTCTCTCTCTCTCTCCTCTCTCTCTCTCTCTCTCTCTCTCTCTCTCTCTCTCTGTCTCTCTGTCTCTCTGTCTCTCTCTGTCTCTCTCTCTGTCTCTCTCTGTCTCTCTCTGTCTCTCTCACTGTGTCTCTGTCTCTGTCTGTCTGTCTTGCTGTCTGTCTGTCTGTCTGTCTGTCTGTCTGTCTGTCTGTCTGTCTGTCTGTCTGTCTGTCTGTCTGTCTCTCTCTCTCTCTCTCTCTCCCCTCTCTCTCTCTCTCTCCTCTCTCTCTCTCTCTCTCTCTCTCTTCTCTCTCTCTCTCTTCCTCTTTCTCTCTCTCTTCTCTCTCTCTGTTTATACATTTTCCCTTCACTGGGTAGTTGCGCCAGTTTGGAATCCAGTAGGACATAATCTCAAGTCTGTGCAAAACATGGCAACTTTCTGATCTGTTGGTGTCCGCCCTATTAGTTGAAGGGACCCTGGCGATTTCAGACACTTTATTTTACAACAGCGCTCAAGAAAATGGATTTGTACTCACTTAAGGTTGAAGGATAAGGCCAGCAAGTTGTCTTTGTTCTGACATTGACATAAATATTTCCTTTTAGCCCCACAATATTTTCATTCGTGCTCAACATACTTCCATTCAGCCCCCTGTCTATGATCACAGAACTTCTAGAAAAAAGTGTCCATCACAGTTCAAAAGAGACAGGAGACGTGCAACAAAACACTCAACAAAGAAGGAGAAAACCCCT
>CM060317.1:81407607-81415107 GCA_030674155.1 Stramonita haemastoma
CTTATAGTCACTGATAATGCCTCCTCACACTGACATCGATAAACAACAACTACTAATCCCTGGTATAAGTGGTGATGCTTGTTTAGCCACCATGTGTATATAGAGAGAGAATATAGTGGGTATGAATCAATTTTGAAGTAATATTTATTTTTATACTGTCGATATGACTGTTATGATGTCTACTAAATAGCAAGTAAGAAAATATTTTCTAGTTTGATATCACTATGAAAGAAACAGCTAGCACCCTACCCCCTGAAATAGGGTAACACACAACACACACACTTACACACCACACTACACACACACACACACACACACACACACACACACACACACACACACACACACACAGCACACACACACACACACACACAACACACACACACACAAAAACACACACACACACACACACACACACACACACACACACACACACACACACACACACACACACACACACACACACCCCACACATACACACAACGTAATAACTATCCTAGCATTTTTCAAATAAATAAACTTTAAAAAAACAATGCATCACGATTCTACGCTCATATGAACTTCAACCCCCCCCCCCACCACACCCCCAACCCCAGATTGAAGAGCATAACAGTCTTACACGGACCAGGATGAAAACAGAGGGGCGTGAACATTAATTTTGCCAGCGATGAAAATAAAGAGAGGGAAATTGCGTGTCCAAGCCAATGAAAAGTCCCCCGGAGACTGCAGAGCTAGTAAACAGGCCCATTTGTCTGGCACCAGACTGAATAAAGGTCTACTTCTCTCGTCTTATCCCCACGTCAATACCCCCCCACCCCACCCCTCACACAGCACGCACACACACACACACACACACACAACACACACACACACACACACACACACACACACACGCACGCACACACACACACACACACACACACACAATACACACACTCATCTTCTCCTCCCCTAAAAAAAAGATTGAAGAACAAGTTGTTTCCAATAACATCTACATACATCCCTTTTCGTGTTTAATGACACGCTAGGAATCTATCAATGATAAGTTTATAAATAGTGATGAATGAGTATTTATTGTCTTTCGTCTTGAATTGCGTTCTGTGTGCATGATCTGAAATTATAAGAAATTTATTTAAGCACACACACAGACACACACACATACAAATGCACGCACGCTCGCACGCACGCACACACACACACACACACCACACACACACACACACACACACAACACACACACACGTGTGCGAACGCATGCAGAACGTCTTGTGCACACGTTAAACCCGTTCTGCTTTTCGAAAGAGTAGGCCGTTGTGTGCCAATGGGAACAGATAACAAAATTTACAAGACAGCATACACACGGGGACTGGATATTAAAAAAGTGCATTGATGTTTATTCCATTGTCATCGAAATAAAACAGTAAAAGAAAAGAAGAAAAAAGAACAGAAAAGAAAAGAAAAGAAACACACACACACACACACACACACACACACACACACACACACACACACACCACACACACACACACACACACACACACACACACACACACACATACACACACACACACACACAGAGTCGCATGAAGTTGCAAGAACTTGGATGGGGGTTAGAAGCATTTTTTTCTGAGTTGGAAACAATATACAGCCACTTTTCAGCCTGTGAGATGGTAAAGTACAAGGGTCCATTTTTAACCGATATTGTTGCACTCAGCAAAGAAGCTAAATTGCGTGTGTTTATCGTACTCTCTTGTACATTTTTATTTACTCTTTTATTTTATTCGTTAATATAGAAGATGATATAATAAGCACTCATGTGCTTTTTTTCATCCAGTACCCGTGTGTATGCAGTTTTTTTGTAAAATATCATCATCACCGGCACACAATGGCGTACTCTTACAAAAAGCGGAACATGATTTCAAACGTGTGCGCAAGATGTTCTGCATGCGTTCGCATACGGGGCAGGGTGAGGGAGCAAAGAAAGAAAGAGAGGGGAAAGAAAGAGACAGAAAGACAGGAAAAAGGAGAAGAGGACAAGGAAGAAAAGGAAAGGTGGAGGAGGAGGAAGAAAAACAAAGTCAAAGAAAAAGAAGTAATTCTCACTGGCACTCAATGACCTACTCTCCCGAATAGAGGATGAGGTTTCAGCCATCAGCATAACCAATCACAAATATCAATCAGCAAACGAGCAGACATCATGGACGCCATAGAACTGTTTGAATGGTGTTTCCCAAAGCATGACAAAAACTAGAACTGCAGCAGAGATGAAACTGCTTTTTTCTTTCTTTGATCACATAGAAAGAAGCAGAAAGAAGTAGGGAAGGAAGAGGGTGGACACAGTCATTTTATCTCCTCCCCTCTAGACCAATACACATCTAGCATCCAGACCGGGCGGGCGACTGTGAAGTACAAAAGTCCATTTCTGTTAACGGTTATTGCTGCACTCAACCAAAGAAGTTACATTACGTGTTTTTGCTATAGGCACTGTCTTATTTTATTTTTATTTTTACAATTGTAGGGGTAAAGGGGCAGAGAGGAGAGGAGAACGAGAGCGAGAGCGAGAGAGAGAGAGAGAGAGAGAGAGAGAGAGAGAGAGAGGGACAGAGAGAGAGAGAGAGAGAGAGAGAGAGATTTATGTCTTGTACCACTCTTATCTATCTATTGATAGATAGAGTGGTAGCAAGACAGACATTATATATATATATATATATATATATTATATATTATATATAAATAAATATATATATATATATATAATGTCTGTCTGTACATTTATCTATCAGAGAGAGAGAGAGAGAGAGAGAAGAGAGAGAGAGAGAGAGAGAGAGAGATCGATCTGTTGGAACTTTACATCTATCATGCTAACATTCAGTCTGCGTAACATTGAACTACAATATTCCATTTTCTGTAACATTTATTTGTCGCACTCGACACATACATCAAAATGCACGCATTCAACATCGAAAAGCAAAACAACGAATAACATAAATTTTGATCTAAACTTTTAAGATGCTGTACAACCCCTACAGACAAGAAAAGGAAAGACTAAAACCAAATGAAAAACAGGCTCCGCTGAGATTCATATTAAAGTCAGGACTAGAAACGTAAAACCATGGTATGTCCTTGGCCCTGTGTCTTTACCCTGTGGCAATTTCAACTAACGACAGATAGACGGAAACGGTGGACATCAGAGAATTGTGTGTGTGACCTTTACCTAAACTTCACACAGAAAAATAAATTGCCAGGACCTGCGATTCCTCTTTCTTTGACAGGAAAGAAAGGAACACAAAAGGTGACGTGTGTGTGTGTGTGTGTGTGTGTGTGTGTGTGTGTGTGTGTGTGTGTGTGTGTGTGTGTGTGGTGTGTGTGTGTGTGTGTGGTGTGTGTGTGTGTGTGTGTGATTGTGTGTGTGATTGTGTGTGTTGTGTGTGTGTGGTGTGTGTGTGTGTGGAGATGGAGTTGGAGAGAGGGGGGTGGCTAAGAGATGGTCATGCACTCTCTGTTGGAACATTACGAGACTGGCATTCACTCTAAGAGACAGGGAGGGCCCCAAGTCTATTTTCCTTGATGGTTATTGTTGTGAGGTAGGGAAAGTTATAATGCTGCATTGAGAGAGAGAGATAGACAGGGACAGAAGAGAGAGACAGACAGAGGAGACAGAAGACAGAGACTAGAGGACAGTGACAGAGGATAAGAGACAGAGATCAGAGAGAGACTCGAAAGCGAATCATCTATTTACAGAAGGCCAATAGCCGAAACTGAGGGTAGTAACTATTTAGTATTTTAGTGAATTGAACAAATGACGAAGAGAGAGAGAGAGAAGAGGAGAGATTAGAGAGAGAAGAGAGAGAGAGAGAGAGTAGAGAGACTAGAGAGAGGATGAGAGAGACGTATCAGCAGAGAGAGAGAGAGAGAGAGACAGAAGACAGACAGACAGCAGACAGACAGAGAGAGAGAGATTTGATTGATTGATTGATCTGATTGATTTATCTTTATATCGAGGATAATAGAATAGCACTCTTGTGCTTTTTAACATCCACTCCCTGTGTGTATGCAGTTTTGTAAATGTATCTGATCCACCGGCACACGATGGTCTACTTTTACGAGAGAGAGGGGAGAGAGAGAGAGAGAGAGAGAGGAGAGAGAGAGAGAGAGAGAGAGAGGAGAGAGAGAGGTCATAGAGAGGAGCGAGAGAGAGAGACAGACAGACAGAAGACAGACAGACAGACTCTCAGAGACAGAGACAGTGACAGAGAAGCAGGAAGACAGAGGCAGAGAGAAACAGAGACCGAGACAGAATGACAGAGGGACAGAGAAAGACAGACAGACAGATAGACAGACAGAGTTTCTACAGAGTATTCTCATGTTTTACCCCCAAAAGTTAAAGAAAGTAGCTACCACTCAACCTGTGATGCGGAATGGAGAGGGTGAGAAACAGAAGAGAGCCATGAAGGCAACTCTCTCGGCTGGAACATTTCACGCTAGCAATAAGCAATCACGCGAAGACTGTGGAGTACAATGTCCATTTTCTTTGATGTTTATTGTTGTCCTTTACTTTGAAAGTTAGGACAGAACGTGTTTTACTCTGTGCTTAGGGTGTGTGTGTTGTGTGTGTGTGTGTGTGTGTGTGTGTGTGTGTGTGTGTGTGTGTGTGTGTGTGTGTGTGTCTGTGTCTGTGTGTCTGTGTGTCTGTGTGTCTGTGTGTGTGTGTGTGTGTGTGTGTGTGGTGTGTGTCGTGCGTGCGTGCGTGAGTGTGTGTGTGTGTGTGTATGTGTGGTGCGTCAAAGTAAAAAAAAAGAAGTCAACATTTTAATTCCAGGTGGTACATTAAGTAAGCAATATACTTGCTTTTTTTCATCAAGCATCTTCGTGCGTGCGTGCGTGTGTGTGTATGTGGTGGTGTGTTTGTGTTGTGGTGGGTGGGTGTGTGCTATAGGAAGAGAGAATACAAACTTAAATACGAATGGTTTATTCAGATTTTTGTCCTGAGACCCTTTCTGAAGGGGTGTGGAGTTGTGTAGGTCGATTTGGTTTAAACAGACTTTATTCCCGAAAAGTGTCACAAAAAAACAAAAATACCTTGACAGTTCAACAAGTAAACAAGGGTGTTATACACAGTCATGTACAAGCCAGAGCCACAATTTATTACTAAGCTAATTTATTTACATATAAAAAAACGAAAAATAAGAATGCATCTCATATGTTACGACAAATAAATATCAATCTTTTTCTATGCCTTATAAGCATGCATATCATGAATTGTCATCTTCCAAACCCTCCATACTACCAGTGTTGATTGTATACATGGAACTATTGGAGAATCGAATGGATCGGTACTTCGGGTGAAGTTCATCAGGGTTACTGTCTGTAACAAAATTTACTAGAAGAGAGAGAGAGAGAGAGAGAGAGAGAGAGAGGAGAGAGAGAGAGGAGAGAGAGAGAGAGGAGAAGAGGAGAGAGAGAGAGAGAGAGAGAGGAGAGAGAGGACAGACTGACATACAGAGAGACAGACAGACAGACACAGACACAGACACACACACACACACATACACGCAGGCGCACACACACACACACACACACACACACACACACACACACACACACACACACACACACACACACACACACACAAACACACATATTAGTGCTTATTCCATTATCCTCGAAATAAAAGAATAAACAATACACACACACCACACACACACACACACACACACACACACACACACACACACACACCACACACACACACACACACACACACACACCACTCACACTCACACTCACACACACATAGACACACAGCCACACAGCCTCAAAGAGGCAGAGGGCTTAATCAAGTATCCCAACATCCCCGAAAAGTTAAAAGACAGATCCTGCCTCTCTTCCTCCGACACAGAATGGAATGGAAAGGATAGGGAGGGAGGATGGGTGCGCACATTCACCCCTTCAGTTAGAACAATATATTGTGGGGTTAGCACTGAGGCTTCAAGACTGTGAAGTGCCAAATCCTTTTATCCTTAATGGTTATTGTTGCACTAGATACAGAAGCAGGGACAGCACATGTCTTTGCTGTGCGCTCGAGTGGTGGTGGGTGGATTATGTGGTGGGGATGAAGGGAGAGAGAAAGAGAGAAGAGAGAGAGAGAGAGAGGAGAGAGAGAGAGAGAGAGAGAGGAGAGAGAGAGAGAGAGAGAGAGGAGAGAGAGAGGAGGAGGGAGGGAGGAGAGGAGAGAGAAAAGTGAGAGGAGGAGGGAGAGGAGAGAGAGAGGGAGGGAGGAGAGAGAGAGAGGAGAGGAGGAGGAGAGAGGGAGAGAGGAGAGAGAGAGAGAGAGGAGAGAGAGAGAGGAGAGAGAGAGAGAGAGAGGAGAGAGGAGGAGGAGAGAGAGAGAGAGAGAGAGAGAGGAGAGGAGAGAGAGAGAGACAGAGAGAGAGAAAGAGAAAGAGAGACAGAGAAACAGAGAGAGAGACAGGGAAAAAACAAAGTGAGACACACACATACACACACACATATACCCCCTCCTCCCCCCACACACAAAAGAAATAAAGACCACCAGCCTCAGACCTGACATGGCGGCAGCACAGCGTTGATGACCCTGTAGGCCACCATGCCGGGCCCATCGTCCTGAGGCTTCATGAAGAACAGCAGGTTGGTCATCCCCAGCAAGGGTAACAGCACCATCGTCGCTTTGATCGTCTTTCTGCATGCACACACAGGGACACACAGGGACACACAGGGACACACAGGGACACAACCGGGACACACAGGGACACACAGGGACACACAGGGACACACAGGGACACACAGGGACACACATGGACACGGTATAGCCTGGTGGCGCTCGTGATCTGTCAGTCTGTTTGTTAGTCTGTCTGCCTGCCCTCCTTCTCTCTCTTTCACACACACACAGACACATACCGCGCGCGCACACGCACGCACGCACACACAAACTCACACACACACACCCATCCGCGCACGCACACACACACTCATACACACACATGTGCGCGCTATGAGTGTGTCTTCACATTTTAACGTGCTATCCACTAGATATATAAAAAAAATTGTAATGTATGTAAGATAGATGTATGTATAGATGTATACATGATATGTACGCACACATGCGACAGGCACATGCGACTCCATGGTACACCAACTCACACGCACACGACACACGCAACATGACACGGCACATGGACAAGCAAACGTACCTGTACCTTATCTGTAGTGTGTAGCAGATTATTGGGGCCCCCTGGAGATTTTGTTAAAATACACAACCAATAATAATGAATGTGATGATGATGATGTGGTGATGAGTGATGATGTATGTTATGTATGATGATATATAAAATGATGATGTATGATGATAATAGATAATGTATAATATATAATGAATATTAAATAACAACAACAACAACAACAACACACAAACAAATGAAATAATATAGTAATTAATTTTAAATTAAAAATGATGATGATGATGACGATAATAACGTAATG
>CM060317.1:81420107-81422607 GCA_030674155.1 Stramonita haemastoma
TCCTCTCCCTCCCTGCATTGCCTTCCCTGACCCTAAAGAGGGCAGGTACCCATTTACAGCTGGGTGAACTGGGGGGACTGTATTGAAGCCAAGGCATGCAAACGGTCACCCATCCAGCTGGTAACCACGCTCGATGCTGCTTAACCTTGGCTTGGGGAAAGCGAGTGCTCTGACCACTAAGCTATCCCATCCCCTTGTAGTTCTCAGTACTGACAAAAAAAAATAGTGCTGAGATTGTTTCTATGATAACTCACCCACACAAAGAAGCCGAAATAAAAAAAAGAAGAAAGACTCATTAACACCCATCACTAGCAAGATGTCCAATCAAGATGGCTAAAAGGATCACTAGGACCCCCTAAAGCGTTCTGCGGGCCTATGGTATCAGAAACCCATTTCTCTTGTAACGAGAAACCCTGTATGGGGTATCTTTACCATTATCACAGAACGTTTAAGTACTAATGTAGAGTTTGCTGTCATCATCATTTTAGGTATCAGTTTTGTCAACTCCGTTTTTACTTATTTGTTTATTTCTCCTATTTATTTATTCATTTATTCTTTTATATCGAGGATAATGGGTTAAGCACATGTGTGCTTTTTTACACCCCGTCTCTGCAGGTTTCTTCATTTTGTCAGCTGTTCACACCGACATGCAATGGCCTACTCTTTTGAAAAGCGTAACAGGATTTAACGAGTGCGAAAGATGTTTTGCGTGCATTCACACACGGGACCTCGGTTTATAGTCTCATATGAAAGAATCAGGTTTTTTGTGTGTTCCGTCTTGTTATGGTTTTATTTTCTTTTATATGTTTTCCTCTTCTGTATCATTTTCTTTCCCTTTATTGTCATAGTTATTCTTTTTTTCTCTGGTGTGATTAATTTCTGGTGTGTTTGTTTACAGTTGATTTTCCCCCCCAAAAAGCACTGGATGAACTGGTCTGTGTATTTGATTTTTCGTTTTGTTTTCTAAATCTATTTTTAGTGTTTCTCCGCTAAAAAAGTTTTTCTTTTCTTGTTTTTCTATCCTTTCCTTTCTACGTTTTGCTGCCTTTCTCCTTTCCTTCTGTATTCTTTCTTTTCTTTTCTTGCGGTTTTTTCTTTCATTTTTTCCTTGTTTGCTTTTCATCTTTGTCCTTTTGTCTTCATTAACATTGTCATTGACGTCGTCATCATCATCATGATCATCATCGACATCAGCATCTTTATCATCATCATCATTATCATTTCCAGCGCTTCCACCACCATACACTATATCACCACCACCACCACCACCACCACTACCACAACCACCACCACCATCATTATCATCATCATCATCATCATCGCTTCCACTTTCATCCAATGTAATCATCACCACCCCCACATTATCACCCTCCTCCTCCTCCTCCTCCTCCTCCTCCTCCTCATCATCATCATCATCATCAACCACATCATCACCCTCCTCATCATCATCAACCGTATCATCATCATCATCATCATCATCATCATCATCATCATCATCATCATCATCATCATCATCATCATCATCATCAAACCAAACAACCACCATCAACCATCCTCCTGACGCCTCAGTCTCTCCCACCCCTACCCCCACCTACCACCACCAACCCCTACCCCCACCCACCACCTAACCCCCACCCACCCCACCACCACCACCCAACCCCCACCCCCCACTCCCAGACACGCACCCCATCCAATGAGATAGAAGAGGACAAAGGGGGCCTCGGAGCTGAAGACGGAGATGGCCAGCCTGTTGTGCAGGAACAGCCCCTCCACGAACATCCAGGCAAAGTTGGCCGCCACCATGTAGTGGTCCAGAGAGGTCAGCATCCGACACAGCCATTGCTGCATGAACATCACATCATCAGGGGGTGGAAAGGTGTGCAGTATTAGTGTTAGTGGTGTTGTTACTTTTGTTGTTGTTGATTTTTGTTGTTGAGTGATAGTGTTTTTTTGCATTAACTTTATCGTGGGGAAAGGGGAGTATTGCTAGTGTTGTTACTTTTGTTGTTGTTAGTTTTTATTGAGTGATGTTTTTTTTGTATTGACTTTATCGTGTCTTGTGCCTCCTTTATTTCATTTTTTCATACCACTTTATGTCACAGCAGATTTTTCTGCGTGAAATTCTGGCTACTCTCCCCGGGTAGAGCGGGTCGCCACAAGTGCAGCGCCACCCACTGTTTTTTTTATACTTTTTCCTGTCTGCAACACTACTTGTCTCTTTCAGAGTGGCCTTTTTTCTACAGAATTTTTTCTAGGGACAACTCTCTTGTTGCCGTGGAATTTAGTATTTCGCTAGATATGTACTTATGGCTTAGTAACAAAATATTCGCCACCACCACTACAAACCAATATCAACATTGTCACAACCATAAACACCAACAATTAAAAAAAATACCAACAATGACAACAACAATATCAATTGCAAAACCATCAACAGAAACAAAATTATTAACCATCGCCAAACATGACTAGCCTGAAGACGAAAAATGAATCAGTGTAT
>CM060317.1:81427607-81435107 GCA_030674155.1 Stramonita haemastoma
GTGGTGTGTCACACACAACGCTCCTCCTCTGTTTCTTCACAACATACACCCGAATCTCACACCGCCGTCAGTTGTATTGTTAATGACAATCACACGTTTTGTCTGCGCATTTTGGACATACCTGCCTTTCCTGTTGATATTGTCGTTGCTGCTATTACTGTATTGATGTTGTTGTTGCTGCTGCTGCTGCTGCAACTGTTGTTGTTGCCGTCAACTGACTTACAGAGGAAACATTTTCAACTGACGCTCTGTTTCCATTTTTTTTAAAGCAGCTGTTACTGAATACTTCTTTTTTTTCTCTCTCTATCTCATCTTTGATGACGTTCCGGTTCCTGTCCTGCTGTTAATGTTTACACGCTGCTTATTCTGATCTCCCCCCCCCTCTCTCGTCCCCCAGCCATATTTAGGTTCACAATGTCCTACTCTCAAGTTCATAAGCCCATGGGAGAGTTTATCAGTCTTATTCAGGTCCTGAGACTACCAGACAGAAGGGCCCTGCACTGCTGCTAGTTAACTTCAGTGGGGTTTTGTAGTCTGTGTTCTGAGTCTACATACACATAGCCGGCGCCACCTACTAAGCCGTCTGCTGATAACGATGAGACAGGAGTCTTCCCACCTAGACTATTTCAGATGTTCAGCTTGGTGGCACTCACCACAATCTCCCCCCAACGACCTTCAACCAGTAAACTTCCGACCTAGAAGACTTTGAGACTAACTCACCTCACAGGCAACAAAAGTTGTAATGGGGAAACCTATACTGTTATCACCATGAGGTCAGAGCAGCATAGACCACAGGGAAGAGATGATCCTTCTGTCACGAAGGTCAATAGTAATGAGGATAATGTTACCATGATGCTATCTATGGGAGTGCACCAGATATGAGACTTCTCTTCTTGACATGCTTGTAGTCTGCGCTTGTTATCAAACTATCATAGACTGCTCTCTCTCTCTCTCTCTCTCTCTCTCTCTCTCTCTCTCTTCTCTCTCTCTCTCTCTCTCTCTCCTCTCTCTCTCTCTCTCTCTCTCTCTCTCTCTCTCTCTCTCTCTCTCTCTCCGTGCATGCATGCGTGAGTGTGTGCGTACGTGGTGTGTGTGTGTGTGTGTGTGTGTGTGTGTGTGTGTGTGTGTGCGCGCGCGCATGTTTCCGTGTGTGTATGTGCGTGTGTGTGTGCGTGCGTGCGTGTGTGTACGTGTGTGTATGTGCGTGCGTGTGTGTACTTGCGTGCGTGTGTGTACGTGTGTGTGTGTGTGTGTGTGTGTGTGTGCCTGTGTGTGTATGTGTGTGTATGTGTACATTTCACTCTTGAACACTTTCTCAGAGAAGAGGGCCAGGGACAAATAAATGAACGAGTCTATTCCGGGACTGAGGGAAGAGGTCATCAGTTTATATACAAAAAAGGTCGAAGAAATAAAAACACAAGTCATAAACATTACCCCATGAAAAAACTGACAGAGGTATGTGACATAGGAATTGCAAGGTGCCCCCTATCCTACCTCTGATTATATTATCACGTACGTAAGTCCTCTATACTATTAACGCAGTAATGCAAGCCTGGTGATAAAACGTCTCTCCCCTGTTTCGCCAGCCTCCCTTTCTAATCAGGGTAAGCCTTGCTCAGACAGTTTCCCGCGCATTCGTTACTCTTAACTTGACCTCACATCCACCTTCTGTGCCAGTGATCCAGCAATATTACACAGCCTGCTATGTCAGATCCGATAAAGTAGGAGTAGTTGTAGGAGTGGTAGTAGTAGGAGGAGGAGGAGGAGGAGGAGGACAAGGAGTAGTTGAGGAGGAGGAGGAGGAGGAGGAGGAGGAGGAGGAGAAGGAGGAGGAGGAGGAGGAGTAGTAGTAGTAGTAGTAGTAGTAGTAGTAGTAGAGTAGGAGTAGGAGTAGAGTAGAAGTAGTAGTAGTAGTAGTAGTAGTAGTAGTAGTAGTAGTAGTAGTAGTAGTAGTAGTAGTAGTAGTAGCAGCAGCAGCAGCAGCAGCAGCAGAACCAGCAACAGTCACTGTAGTAGTGGTAGCAGCAACAGCAGCACCAACAGTTGCTGTCATCGTACCTGCAGAAGTAGTAGTGGTGGTAATGGTAGAGAAGCAGCATCAGCAGCAGTGTCATCATCATCATCATCAGCAGCAGCAGCAGCAGCAGCAGCAGCAGCAGCAGCAGCAGCAGCAGCAGCAGCAGTAGTAGTAGTAGTAGTAGTAGTAGCAGTGGCAGTAGTAGTAGTAGTAGTAGTGGTAGTAGTAGTAGTAGTAGTAGTAGTAGTAGTAGTAGTAGCAGCAGCAGCAGCAGCAGCAGTAGTAGTAGTAGTAGTAGTAGTAGTAGTAGTAGTAGTAGTAGTAGTAGTAGTAGTAGTAGTAGTAGTAGTAGTAGTAGTAGTAGTAGTAGTAGCAGTATCATCAATTGTAGTAAACAGTAGTAATAGACTAAAGGATCAATGCATCATTTCATCGTCCCAAAAGCAATCTCTTTAGATCATGTAGCATGATTAATTCCCCTTTCAATGAAATTTTGATCCTTTCTTGCTAGTCTTCAAAGTGTCTCCCCCCCCCCACCACCACCACCACCCACCTCTATACCTCGTTCCCCCTTTATGTGCTTTTTCTTGTCAATATATTTCTGTCTATAGCTCACTCGTATACTTCGCAGACACTTGTTAGGATTGTATTGTCATTCAGAAGCAGCCAGTGTGAGATAGTACTTTCTAAAGAGCTTTTGTGCTTCACTGGCCAGTACTGCTGCTTTAGGGATGTGTTTTTTCACAGTGTTTCGTGGTTTCTTTTTTCCTCATCAGTTTTGTCCTTTCCTTTTTCCTTCTTTTTCTGTTTTACTTTTTGTCTATTCTTCCCGTCTGGTCAGCGTACACGTGTGTAAAATCCATAAAGATAAGGATACAAATGTGACACTTTTAGCAATTATGTGTGTAGCAGTTTGATATTATTGAATTTAAAAAAAGGAATAATACCAGGTTTAGTGCAAAGATATTTTCAAATCTACTAACTAAATTTATCGGGATAATATGGCTTATAACATTGGTAACATAATCAACAAGTGACAATAGATATTAAACAATGTCTTTTTTCTTTTATTTAAGAACACAAAAATAGCATGTAAACAAATCGCTATTAGAGATATCATCTACAGAAAGCTAACTTTGCATTAAAAATGTTGCTGCTAGTGATTGTTTGCTCTGTAGACAGGTCAAAACGCTCAAAAAGGAAAAACAAAATAGAAAAATAAATAGCTAACAACCATCCCCATCACCACGTACCACCACCACCACCAACCACCACCACCACCACCACCACCACCACCACCACCACCACCACCCCCACCACCACCACCACCACCAATACACTAGCACTGCAATAACGAGACTAAGTGCAATCGCACAACAGAAGCCTTTAAGTTTATTTCTGCTTGAAATGATTAATGGCCATTACAACACAAGCTGGTCTGTGATTTTTCTTAGTGCAAACTGTCTCCATTAGACTGTGGGCTCTTATTGTGCAACATCTACTTCTTACATCACTGGTCTTTGTCAGAGCTTTGTCAGCCGTTGACGTAATCAAAGTGCCAAAGCTTACATTAGACTATTCTTCTGCTTGAAAATGTGATGTGAAGATTGACTTCATCTATGACAATTTTTTTTTAGCATAGCAACCAATATTCAAGTGAAATGAAATCCTTTGAAGTCGGAGCAAAGGCTACTTTTAGGGCGAAGTGCTAGAAACCAGCTATACATGCAAACTTCTCTGTACGGCCTCTTAGTGCTGTGATGAGGGAGGCAGTGTGCATGTTCTGGATGACTCCCAGAGTGGTCAGCTGGGTAGCCTTCAACATCAGCAGCAGCAGTAGCAGCAGCAACAGTAGTAGCAGCAGCAGCAGCAGTAGCAGCAACAACAGTAGTAGCAGCAGCAGCAGTAGCAGCAACAACAGTAGAAGCAGCAGCAGTAGCAGCAACAACAGTAGCAGCAGTAGCAGCAGCAGCAGCAGCAGTAGCAGTAGATGCAGCAGCAGCAGTAGCATCAGAAGCAAAGTTGAGTAGCAGCAGCAGCAGTAGCAGCACAAACAGTAGTAGTAGCAACAGCAGCAGTAGCAGCAGCAGCAGTATCGGCAGCAGTAGCAGTTGCAGCAGCAGCAGTAGAAGCAGCAATAGCAGTATCAGCAACAGCAGTAGTAGCAGCAACATTGCATTTCTGATACTGTTAGTCTTTCCAGTCATCGCTGCTGTGATGACACAATTTCTTCACCTCCCTGCTAACAGACGTCATAGAATACAGCACAATAGCCTTTAAGAAGAATTCTAAACTGACCTGCTTCAAGGAAAAGTATGAAAACATATTCCTAAAAATAATCCATCGCCTGAAGGGCTTTTTGATCTCAGGAAATGTAATTGCTATGGCTATTGGTCTATTATATGTTTCTTTTATTTAAACAGTCCATTTGAGCTTTTATCTCTTTTTTTTTTTAATGTGACCTAATCTATTTCTTTTCTCGCATTTCGCCCACACATTAATTTCTCTTTTCTTGTTTTAAAAAGCTTTCAAAAATGAGAAAAAAATCCTTTCCATTTTAAGTCGGCGGAATAATAGTGTTATTGTCATTAGAGATAGAGAGAAAGAGGGAGGGAGGGAGAGAGAGAGGGGGGGAGGGAGGGAGGGAGGGACAGAGAGAGAGACAGAGAGAGACAGAGACAGAGAGACAAAAAAATAGAGAGAGACACACACAGACAGACACGCAGACAAACGGACAGGCAGACAGAGAGATAGGCAGGCAGACAGGCAGGCAGACAGAAATACAGGCAGGCAGGCAGGCAGACAGGCAGGCAGGGAGACAGACAGAAGCAAACAGAGACCGAGACAGAGAGACAGCGACAGAGAGACAAAGGGTCTATGTCCTCAGTGTTCATTTTCCCAAAACTAAGAGCGGGAAAGGATTGAAAGGTGCAAGGGGGCGAGTGTACCCGAACAGACATATCTCTCTCTCTCTCTCTCTCTCTCTCTCTCTCCTCTCTCTCTCTCTCTCTCTCTCTCTCTCTCTCTCTCTCTCTCTCTCTCTCTCTCTCTCTCTCTCTCCCAGGACAAAGTGGATTAACTTTTTTCAAACAACTGACCTCTCTGTACCCCGTGACGTACACATGTCAATTCAAGACATCCAGGAAGTGTGTGAGGGATATTTCTAAAAGTGAAACGACCTCACTAGTCTTAGCCAAGGACTTTGTACCCTGTTTAGGACAATACGTTTATCCTAAGGTCAGTGATTTAAAAAGTAACGATAATGATAGGATGAAAAAAATCTTAAGGTCAGGCTTAAGCTATATATTTTTTTCAATTAGTGATATAGACAAAGTTAAAACTTCTTCATCTAACGCTCAGAAACAATATACTTGTTGTCTGTCATATGAGCGAAAATGCGTTGTACTGCCGTTAAGCGCCTGACAAGTTAAACCCAGGCCATCTGACTTTGGCGTGAGAGGAAAGGAGGCAAGCGAATGGACCAAGAACGCAGAAAATGCGACTGTCTCTGCTTCTGTTTGCTTGTCTGTCTCTGTGGCTGCCTGTGTGTCTGTTTCTCTGTGTCTGTGGGTCTGTCTGTCTTTCAGCCTGTCTCTGTCTCTTTGTCTCTGTCTCTGTCTCTGTCTCTGTCTCTCCCTCTCTCTCTCTCTCTCTCTCTCTCTCTCTCTCTCTCTCTCTCTCTCTCTCTCTCTCTCCATCGTCTGTCTGATATTTCTTTGTGTGTGACAAGGACATGCTCCGCATATTCATACATACGTGGAACCATATACATACAACTATACAAACAAAAATCACGATTGCATGCGAACATACATACAATCATAATGCACATTCATACAGGCAGACAGCTAGAGAGTTGTGAAGAAAAACAAAAACTCCAGTGCTGTTGGAGTTGAACAAGGTCAAAGCTTGGCATTCAAGAAAGATGAAATATTTCAATACAAAGGATTGCCTGCCAACAGGTCTGACAACAAGTGGAATAACATTGCTGGCATTTCCTGAGCAGTTGATAGAGGGCAAGGCACAGTTGGGGTGTGGGGAGGGGGGAGGTGTATGTCTGTGAGGGGGGAAGGGGAGGGGGTGGGGTGTTAGATAACAAGAAACGTCAGGTTGTGACGGTTGTTGCTGATAGCTTCTAATCTCTCAGGAGAGACCTAAACATCAAAATGCGACCCTTGTACATAACACACCAACAAAAGTAACAACACTCACAAAAACACACAGACACACCATATATGCACACCTACATGCATGCACACATACATTCATACATACATACATACATACATACATACATACATACATACATACATACATACATACATACATACATACATACATACATACATACATACATACATACATACATACACACACATTCATACATACATACATACATACATACATACATACATACATACATACATACATACATACATACATACATACATACATACATACATATATACATGCATACATATATACACACACAATCACACACATATACACACATATGCGCGTACGCACGCACGCACGCATCCACACATTCAATTATGAACACATACAATCACACACTCATAAACACGCACACACACACACTTTATTCATTTATTTATTTATTCCTTTTATATCGAGGATAATGGAATAAGCACTCATGTGCTTTTTTTTACATTCAGTCCCTGTGTGTATGCAATTTTGTGAATCTTGTCATCTGTTCTCACCGGCACACAATGGCCTACTCTCACGAAAAGCGAAAAGCGGAACATGATTTAACATGTGCGCAAGTCAAGATGTTCTGTGCGCGTTCGCACACGGGGCCTCGGTTTATAGTCTCATCCAAAGGACTTTTTGGGAGAGTGGAGTCAGCACTGATGTTAACTCCAGGGGAAAAAATCCTCTCGAACGGGAATGGAATCCGGGTCGTCAAATTGGCAGCGCAATGTTCTGACCACGAGGCTATCCCGTTCCCCGACGGAAGGGGAGAGAGAGAGAGAGAGAGAGAGAGAGAGAGAGAGAGAGAGAGAGAGAGAGAGAGAGAGAGAGAGAGAGAGAAGAGAGAGAGAGAGAGAGAGAGAGAGAGAGGAGAGAGAGAGAGAGAGAGAGAGAGAGAGAGAACGTCTTGTTTTCTTCAATCGAACATTTTGTGTGTCCTTCAAAGTATTAAATTTCCACATCGATTACAGTGCACACACACACACACACACACACACACACACACACACACACACACACACACACACACACACGCACGCAACACACACACACACGCACGCACACACACGCACACACACACGCACGCACGCACGTACGCACGCATACACACACACACGTTTCATTTGATCTAACATGTCGTGTGCGTTTCAAAGCTTTGCTTCTCAAAATCGATTGTAGCGTGACGTGTTTGCATGCAATTCGTAGCCTTGCAGGTTTGCCTCTTGTTTGCTGTCATTTTTTATTTTTAAAAAAAATCTGTGTCCCCTTCG
>CM060317.1:81447607-81450107 GCA_030674155.1 Stramonita haemastoma
CACACACACACACACACACACCCCACACACCACACAAATACTGCTCCCTATAAAACCGAAAACCCAACGAAAACAATGACGATGCAAATCCACTAGTCATGCATTAAAACAGGCTATGTCTGAGTTCGCTTGTTTGCGTGTCCACAACAAGCAAACAAACAAGCAAATGAACAAAACTAAAAACGAAACAAAAACCAATCATTAGGCAAGCATCCAACCCAACCCAACCCAACCAAACAAAACACCGAAATATTATGCAACTTGCAAATGCCTCGCTAACCACGGAATGCATATTTGGACATCCGTGGGGAGACATGATTGAACATTCTCATAAATCATTAAAATCAGGTTTCGAAAAGCCAGTTAGTTTGTAGGCTTCCAACTGATGAAGATCAAAATTTACGTTGACATGGCATAACGCTTTATTTACGCGGTTATTTCCTAATCGTTTTTGAACTGGAAACGTGCTTTGACAGGGAACCAGTGTTTTGCATGTCTTTAAAAAAAAATCCCTTTTTTATAAATCAGGGTAAAAACAAATGCTAATGATAAAAGAGAAAACCGAAAAAAACTATTAAATCTTCTTGAAATATTCAGGACTTTTGACATGGATGGAGTTTTCCGTTTGTTCCCCTGTCCATTTATATTTGCCTGTGGGCTCGCTAATTGCACGGCCAAACAAAACAACAAAATACAACAACAATAAAACCAAAAAAATCAAGCCTAGAAAAAACCCTCAAAATATGGACGTTGTTTTTGTTGCCTTGGGACAGATTTTTTTGTTTAGAGCTATCCAGTCAAACAGCTAAGCAATAGACAGTGATTTATTGCTTTGAAATGATTCTTCTGATTTTAACGTTTGGCAAAGGTTGCATGATTACACATTTTTATATTTTTGAAATAAATGATAACATGCCTATGTTGCCTCGTGGAGATATATGTAAAGCAATGCGAGAACAGAAAATACTGGACTCACGATATTCTACAATTTGTCGATCGACAGTCCGAACCAAGAAGAGTAAAAATTAACAAAAGATTTGACTTCATGAATCTTATTTGATTTAACTAATGCAGAGGAAAATCTGACTACGATATTAATTTTTCTAATAAACTGTTTATATTCACGTTATCGTGATCCATTACGTGGCTAGGTATAGAATGCAACAATCTATTGTATGACATTAGATTGTGTGTATTCGTGTATTAACGCATGTGCAGATGTTTTGTGTCTGTGTATCTGAATTTTCTTTATTTGTAACTATTTCACAGCAATGATTGGTTGATAAATTATAGAAACTGTACAGTACTGTAGATCACTTCAGTCTGTTCAGGTGATTTATTGTCTAATTCGAAAAAAATTGAAGTCAGGCAACCATTCACAGTCTGGTTAGTGTTTTATAGTTTTGATTTCAAGGTAGATTCTTCTCCGTGATGTAAACATATTTGAAGTTTGCTGTCTTACGACGACCACCTAGTGCAGATGCCCCCATGCCACTCACTCTGACAGTGCCCTGACTTCCTGACTGCTCTAAACCAAAGTACTTTGCCAAACTGTTCCGATTTCAAAGGCAATCAGACAAGGAGAGACAGGAGCTGACTGGTGTCCTCAGACTAACTACAGTGTAGCGCAAGATATGGTACAAGATGACAGTCAATCTCGGGTCATAGAGCTGATTGACATCACATGTCTGGAAACTTTCAAGCTACACACTTTCTTTGGTGGATTGTTTTTTTGCACGGGCTATATGTTCATAAAAGCAAAAGAAGTAGTTCGGTGAAGAAAACCATAACAAAAACATCAATCCAACGACATGACTTTTCCTGAGATAAACGAGTAAATATAAGGAAATTATTTCTTTTATTGAACAAATAAACAAAATTAAACAATTATACAAACCACCACACAAAAGTAAGGATGAGAGTTAGATCAATTTAAAAAGCCTGCAGGCAAGCAGACCTTTTTAAAAATGCTTTTATGAGGGTAGTTGAAAAAACGCAATGGCTTCTGGACACCAGGAAGGCCCTCGTGAAATAAATTATAAAACAAACGGAAAACAAACATTCCAGTAAGTAGGCAAGCAGGCAGAAAGACAGGCAGCCAAATAGACAGCTAGTTAGACATCTATTCATTCAGCCAGCCGAGTAGATCACCAGTTAGCAAACAAATATAAGCAAATTAACAAACAAAAAAACCCAAACAAATTTAAGGACAAGAGTCAGATCTCATGGACAGGCGGACAATCATGTTATCAAGCAGGCAGGCAGACAGGCAAGCGTTCACTTGGTTAGGCAGACAAGCAGGCAGGCATTCAATTAGATAGGCAGGCAGGCAGGCAGGCAGGAAGACATTCACTTAAGTAGGTAGGCAGGCAGGCAGGCATTGAATTATATAGGCAGGCATGCTGGCATGCAGGCAGGCAGGCAGGCAGGCAGGAAGCAAAAACAGCTAGACAGCAAGCTAGACAACGAGCAAGCCAGCAGACGAACAGACAGACAGCCA
>CM060317.1:81455107-81475107 GCA_030674155.1 Stramonita haemastoma
TTATTGATACTTTCCGTTTGCGAAGTAATTCACGCAGAAAAGAAAGACACTGCATAGACTACGGTCGTTAGCAAATCAGTGACAAGATTCATGAAGGTTTTAATCTATCCGTTCCAAAAAACAAACAAAAAACAAACAATGCTTTGAAACTTTTCTATCCTTATTTTCTCTGTCTTGTTCCTAAGCTATGTATCACCTACTTTTTATCTATTCCTCTGCTTTTTCTTTTTTCGGTAAAGGTTAAAGGTAGGTAAAGGTGTCCCATAACCTATGTGGTCGTAGGGATGCGAGGCATCAGAGACCTCAGCTTCTCTAGGGGCCAGCATATTGAGGGCGGCGCCCATCCCCTCTCCCCCGCTGTTTTCCCTTCCCTGACCCTAAAGAGGGCAGATACCATTTGCAGCAGGGTGGACTGGGTGACAGTGCTGAAGCCAAGATGCACAAACGCTCACCTATTCAATTCGTAACCACGCTCAATGCTGCTTATTTTTGTTATTTAGAAAGACTTTAAAGAAAATTTGAAGTTTTAGAAGAAGAAGAAGTGCGAAGAAGAAGAGTTGCAAAGAATTGCGAAGAAGAATTGCGAAGAACAAGAACAAGAACAAGAACAAGAACAAGAAGAACAAGAAGAACAAGAACAAGAACAAGAAGAACAAGAAGAACATGAGGAAAAAGAACAAGAACAAGAAGAACAAACAGAACAAGATGATAAAAGAACAAGAACAAGAAAGAAAAAGAAAGAAAAAAAACCCCAGCAACATCAACAAAGTCAACAACACCAAAAACAGGAAGAATAAAAATAACAGTAAAAAAGAAAAGACGAAGACAAGTTAGAAATTAGTAAAGCAAAACCATAAGAAGCCACGAGAAGAAGAACACGAACCAGAAGAATCGCCAGACTTAACACAATGAACACACACAGATAGTTTTGCTGCTGTTTGCGGTCATCTTTCATCTGACCAGCTCTTTTCCTCACCATCACAAAACAATATTTGAAATCAATAATTCAATTTGTCTCGACAAACTGCTTTCGATTGATAGCAACGTTTATTTATTTGTTTGTTTGTTTGTTATTTTATTTGAATGTTAAGATTGAATTTAATAGGATAACCTGTTCAGGCTAACCCTGCAAATTGTGTCTGTGTTTTTATTTATTGATTCATTTATTCTTTTATATCGAGGATAATGGAATAAGCACTCATGCGCTTTTTTTACATCCAGTCCCCGTGTGTATGTAGTTTTGTAAATCTTATTATCAGTTTCCACCGGCACACGATGGCCTACTCTTACGAAAAGCGGAACAGGATTTAACGTGTGCGCAAGATGTTCTGTGTACGTTCGCACACGGGGCCTCGGTTTATAGTCTCATCCGAAGTGTGTGTGTGTGTGTGTGGTGTGTGTGTGGTGTGTGTGGTGTGTTGTGTGTGTGTGTGTGTGTGTTCATATTATATTATATATATATATATATATATATATATATATATATATATCTACATATATACATATGTATATATACATATGTATATATACATATATATACAGATACACATACATGTATACATGCATATTCATTTAAGATTTGTATATTGATTAACTTCTTAGTCCTATTTAGTCAATGTATTCAATTCTCTTCATTTCAAGACAAGCAGCATTGATATAGCGATATGTTTCATAAATACTGGTGCTGTATACATGTAACTCATGTGTGGGGCAGAAACGGCCACATAAGCAAAATGATCATCATTGGAAAATCGAATCTTGAAGCTCTAACCCAGAAACAAAAAACAAGACAAGACTACCGTAACGTTATTTATTTGTTTTATCTATTTATCTTATTCATTTATTCTTTTATATCGAGGATAATGTAATAAGCACTCATGTGCTTCTTTTTACATCCAGTCCCCGTATGAATGCAGTTTTGTAAATCTTGTCATCTGTTCCACCGGCACAAAGTAGCCTACACTTACGAAAAATGGAAAAGGATATAGCGTGTGCGAAAGATGTTCCACGTGCGTTCTCACACGGGACCTCGGTTTATAATCTCATCCGAAAGACTTTTGGGGAGAGTGGAGTCTAACTCCAGGGAAAAATTCCCCTCGAACGGGGATCGAACTCGGGTCGTCAAATTGCCAGCGCAATGTTCTGACCACTAGGCTTTCCCGTCCCGTTATCATTTGCTGTACACGTTTATTATACAATGATTATGACCATTGGAGAAAAGTCAGTGAAATGGGCACATTTCAGGCATAACGGGATTGCAAAGACAGTCCTGCATGACGTGCTGCAACTAGGGAGAATGAGAGGGGGAGAGGTGGGGGGGAGGACGCGGTGGGGGCATAAAAGGAAATGAGAGAACTAAACATCTCGGATTGGACATATCTGATTCTGAGTGAAGCTGCGCACTGTGAGAGGTAGATTACAGAGACAGATGGAGAGGGTGGGTTGTCATGTCAACTATAGAGTTTTTACAGTCAAGAAGACGGTCCATTGATATGTCATGAGAAATAAACTAATCTCTGCACGACTAAAACAAATCATTTCCGAAAACTTCGGTCTTAGTCATAAACTATCCTACCATTTATTTGACAGGGAAATGTGTAATAGTCGTGTGTGTTTCCCGTCTGAGTTTAATGTCCTGACAAATCATATATGGTCTACAGTCTAAACTATTCCAACAATCCATTTACTATCTCAACTTGTCTAGAAACATTCTCAGAACATCAGACAGTCTGAGATGCCTCAGTCATTTCACCGATGTCTCTTATGCGCTAAACTCAAACAAGACGAAATGCCCATGCAACATTACTATAGATTAGAGTATAAAGGAAATGATAAGGTTGTCTATTTTAATTAGTATTTGCTAAACTTGATGTAACCATGATAGATATAAGTAAAGTACCTTGCATCAACACTGTTTATCTCACACAGAATCGGACAAAAAACTCATATAGGCAGACTAGCACCCTTACGATCACTCAAAGATTTATGGATAGGGAGTGAGGGAGGTCGGGCTCTAGTAGAATATCAAACCCATGACGTCTTATTTTCTAAGCAAGACAGTTATATCTTGACTACTGATCTAGTCACAGCTTACTCAAAAGGCTTGCAGGAATCTGGAGTTAAAACTACTGTTTACTCCTTGGGAAAACGCTCCTCTAATGAACAGATCTATAGAGGTTCGAACTAGATCTATCAAATTTTCCCATATCACGAATCTAGAACTTTAACCGCTGGGCCCTGTTCTGCTGTGGGTTAACCGCTGCACAAGCGCTATGGATAAACGGAATGAAATCCTGTTAAACACACACATGTTCTTTTTGCCAATCGCCATTGCATTCGTTGGATCCAATCAATGGACCGTCTTGAGTTTACACAGCGGCAAATGACATCGGACACTTGGAATAAACAGGAAAAAAACCAACATCTGATTTGAAAACCAAACAAATCCGAGATGTTTGCTTCATGAAGGGGGGAAGAAGCTTAGAATATCATATAACTGGAATGTACATGTCTTTAAAGAAAATGCTGCCGCTGCTGATAATGATCGTAATGGTGATGATGATGAAGATGGTGATGATGATGATAACGACGACGACGACGACGACGACAACGATGATGATGATGATGATGATGATGATGATGATGATGATGATGATGATGATGATGATGATGATGATGATGATGATGACGACGATGACGACGATGACGACGATGACGATGACGACGACGACGACAATGACGATGACGACGTCAACGACTGAAACAGTATCAGCAGCACAAGTAGCAGCCGCATTAACAACAGCCACAGCGTTATTGATTTTACCGCATTCAAGAGATTCTTCTTCTATGACAGTATACTAACACCAACAACAATTACATTGATAATAATGATAGTGACGATGATGTTAATGACGATGATTGCAATGATGATAATTATGATGATAATAATTAAACAGGTTAAGAATCCAAAGAGTTCTAACAGCTTAAGTACATGTATCTATCGCCTACACATTTCTGCTCACAGATACACTTACACACTTACACATTTACACACACACACACACACACACACACACACACACACACACACACACACACACACACACACATTTGCAATGCAGCTCTAAGGCAAAAAGAGCATAGTGCAGCTTTCTTACCTTGGCATTTGCTTTCTCTTTCATTTTTATCAAGTCTCCATTAGCATCACCGATGTTCATATCACCCGTGTTAGGCACTCTGACCTTCCAGTGTTTCAGATCGATCATTCAATTTTCCTTAAGAAATATTTTCGTTTTGAAAATGATAGACTAGTTTTTGTTGTAATTCATTTCAGTGATTAGCTTCTTTTTTTTTAAGTACAACCTCTTTCTCAAAGTTCTGAACGAACATTCTTTGTATGTGTCTGTTTTTTTCTGTTTGTGTCTTCCCGTGTGTCTCTGTGTATCTGTTGCTGCCTCTTTCTGTCTCTACATCTGTCTGCCTGTACCTGTCTGTGTCTGTGTGTCCGTGTCTGTGTGTCTGTATGTCTGTGTGTCTGTGTGTCTGTGTGTCTGTGTTCTTGTGCTCTTGTGTTCTTCTTCTGTCTGTCTGTCTCTCTCTCTCTCTCTCTCTCTCTCTCTCTCTCTCTCTCTCTCTCTCTCTCTCTTCTCTCTCTCTCTCTCTCTCTCTCTCTCGTCTCTCTCTCATTTTATCAGTATGTGTTTTATGCAGTTGCATTAATTCTTTTTTTTAACCACGTTTTGTTTGCTTGATGTCTTTTTATGATGGATCAATTTTGATAGGGTTGGCAACCCTGACACTTTATCAGTTCCGGGCTTTTCTTTCCTTTTTATTTGACGCTAAGTCTTGGTTCTTGTATTTTATCAGTTTCAGCACCAAACATATCTCTTTCTCTGTCTCTGTCTCTGCTTCTGTCTCTCTCTCTATATCGCTCTATCTATATCTATCTATCTATCTATCTATCTATCTATCTATCTATCTATCTATCTATCTATCTATCTATCTATCTATCTATCTATCTATCTATTCTATCTATCTATATCTCTCTACTATCTATCTATCTATCTATCTTCTGTCTGTCTGTCTGTCTGTCTGTCTGTCTGTCTGTATGTCTACTTATCTATCTGTCTGTCTGTATGTCTGTCTGTCTGGTCTGTCTGCCTCCTGTCTGTTATCTGTCTGTCTGTCTTCTGTCAATCTGTCTATATACCTAAACACACAGACAGGTCGACCGACCAACCGTCCCATCGACCGACTGTAAGACAGTTCATTAGAAAGGGATATAGATGGGCATATAGGTTCACACAGAGAGAGATGATTACATAGATAGATGTATAAATGTACATCCACGTAGATACAGATATAAATGCACATACATAGAAAAAATACGCAGCCACTAAGATAATATATAAATGCATATACATAGATTAAATACACAACTACATAGATACAGATATAAAAGCATAGACACATGGCTACACCGACATAGTGGTGATCTGACTAACAGAGAGGAGGACAAACTATGGGACTGATGATCTGAAGTACTATGAGAGCATACGCTCGGATGACTACTTAATCGTCTGTTTATGGTATCCCCCCTCCTCTCCCTTGAGATATCAGTCAGGAGACGAAACTGAAGTGGTACAGGCACACTTTTCGATCAAAGGGGCTTACAAAGCACAGCCCCGTAAGGCACAGAGCAAGGAGGGAGAACAAAGAGGAAGACAAAGCGTGTGGTGGGAGGAGAACAACATTGCAGACTAGACAGGCCTTAGGAGAGCTGAGTGAAGAAGTATTGTTGCAGCGAAAGATGGGAGAGACACAGAGAGAGATGGAGAGGGTAGGATGTCTAGTCATCCATGATGTCTCTACGGTTGAGAAGACTACAGGATATCAATGAAAATGTAAAAGTAAAATAATATTTTCACTTTTTTCATAATAATATAATCATCAGTATCGTGAATTGCTTCAAACTTAATATTTTTTTTGTATTTTTTACCCCTTTGGGTCACTGCAGATTTCTCTAAGTGAAATTCGGGCTGCTCTCCCCGTGGAAAGGCGTCGCCACATGAGCAGCGCCAGCCACTATTTTTTTTCCTTTTCTGTCTGCAACTGTATTAAAAAATTTGTTTCCCTACTGGAGTGGCTATTTTCAACATGATTGTGCAGGACAACTCTCTTGTTGCCGTGGTTTATTAATGTGCCCTAAATAATTTGTGTAGTACCGGGAGCTCTGGGTTTTATCGGCTCATCCGAAAGGCTAGCACCCAGACACAGGCGCGTTACCTCTAGACCACCTATCTACCGTTACACAGTTCATCCATTCTCTGTAGAATACTTGCCAGATTTTGCCGGGATAGGGATAGCAAGTACATATCCGACATGCAATCTAGACTGGAGAAAGACAGGTTTTGCCAAACTCGTCTTGCCCGAGATATATTATATTAATTTTAGAGCAATGTCCAAATGCTTCCGCCGAGAGCTGTGCAAATGAAGAAAGAAATTATCATTTTTGATGACGACTGTGATGGGTTCACAGTGTTAGTGCTTTCATTCGGTGAATACGCAATAACTCCATTTTACTGAAACTGTCATTTCTCGATAGTTATTGTGCTGTTGTTACCTTTTACTAATATAAAGGGAAACAAATACACACGCAGTCAAAAAAGGGAGAAAATATGGCACTGTTTTTTGTGTGACGTGTTTCTACGGAGAGCATCTTGCATTTTCAAGACAAAAAATCCGCTGTGACTTAAACTAGTAATAATACAACGCAATACAATGCAATAAGATACAATACAATACAAGACAATAAATTACAATACAATACAATACGACACATGTCATTACAATACACCAAATGCAATGCACACAATACATGTAACACAACGCAATCTGCTCTAAACGCACATGTTTACCTGCATTGTGTTCTTCTTCTACTGTAATTTATCACATAGACACGCATACAGTTCCTGTACTTGTTTATCTGGTAACCTCTAAAAATCAAATGCGAAGCAGGGACTCTAAACATATTGATTAAATACACCAGGTTTGTTTTCTTCCTCGTTTTGTTAAAAGCAAATAATCATTTACAACACAATGGGAGAGGTTTTTCTTTCTAATGAACTACATTATCAAAACAATATGACAGATCTCTTGTAGATCTTGTAACTTCAGAGAGGAGATAAAACAAAACGATAGCTAGGGAGAAAGAGGAGAAGGAGTGGGTAGGAAAAATAATCAATAGAAAGAAAGACTATCGGAGTCAGTAATTAGTTTCCTGGTATCGAGAATGATTGTTCCATTATTTGCAGCTATTGGAGGTTGTACACTCACAGGGCAGATTACCAGTAATCGAGGTGTCTTGACAGCTAGACCCAACCTCTCCCTAAGGTTAGCGGGCACTAGGTATAACGTCATAAGCTGTCTCATATCTCGATAACGTTTTCCTTTCAGTCGTATCACTCTCTAATCGTCTGATGGATATTCTATTTGCTATGGACTGTAAAGGACCTCGTTCAACGTCACTTAGTTTCCTACTTGTGTGCTGAGTGTGTAACTGACAGTCCTTGTGGTGGGGTGTCCTACTTGTTTTTTTCCCTTCTTTTGTTTTAGTTGTGCCAACTCGGTATTTCCACACACATGCACAAATACTGACAGACTGATAATACTTGCACTGAGAGAGAGAGAGAGAGAGAGAGAGAGAGGGAGAGAGAGAGAGAGAGAGAGAGAGAGAGAGAGAGAGAGAAGAGAGAGAGAGAGAGAGAGAAGAGAGAGAGAGAGAGAGAAGAGATTGATTTATTCTTTTATATCGAGGATAATGGAATAAGCACACGTGCTTTTTTACATCCAGTCCCCGTGTGTATGCAGTATTGTAAATGTCATCTGTTCCCACTGGCACAAGATGGCATACTCTTACGAATAGCGGAACAGGATTTAACGTGTGCGCAAGATGTTCTGCGTGCGTGTGTTCGCAAACGGGGCCTCGGTTTAAAGTCTCATCCGAATGACTTTTGGGGAGAGTGGAGTCAGCACTGATGTTAACTCCAGGAGAAATATCTCCTCGACCGGACTCGAACCCGGGTCGTCAAATTGCCAGCGCAATGTTCTGACCACTAGGCTATCCGAGAAAGAGAGAGAGGGGAGGGAGAGACAGACAGACAGACAGTGAGAGAGACAGAGTCAGACAGAAATGTCAATCTGCTCAGATAAATTGTTATAGATATATTTCCTGCAAAAAAAGAGATTAAAACAATAAACTTGATTATTTTACATTAACTTGAATAATGCAAGAAAAGGCACGAAAGTCATCAAAACTAATAATGAAAAGGAAACAATTAAAAACAGTTGATAAACAGCATCAATTTAAGACATTGATGGCTGTGTGTCTTTTCACGATATACTTATTGTTGTGTTTTCTTTCTTTTCGCTTTTAAAATAAATAAAAGCCTGGAAATAATTATATAAAATGTGCTGGCATCTGTGCAATCCCAGCATCAGATGAAAAAGTGAACTGCAGAAAGAAAAAGGAGGTTAATGCTTTTTGAGCTGCCTTGAGATTTCTTTAGCTGTATAAACATTTTGTATTTGCACAAAATAAGATCTACTCATCGGGTGCAAGAAACAATCTATCTATCTATCTATCTATCTATCTATCTATCTATCTATCTATCTATCTATCTATCTATCTATCTATCTATCTATCTATTTATCTATTTATCTATCTATCTATCTATCTATCTATCTATCTATCTATCTATCTATCTATCTATCTATATATACATATAGATAGATATATATATACATATATACATTTATATATGTATATATATATATAAATATATATATATATATATATATATATGTGTGTGTGTGTGTGTGTGTGTGGTGTGTGTGTGTGTGTGTGTGTGTGTGTTGTATGTATATATGTGTATGTATATATTATATATATATATGTATATATCAGAAAAGGGAAACGATTCTCTATTTTATAATTATTTCTTTTTGATTTTCGTTTTTGTTTCTGCTTCTCTTGTCTAGTTTATCCTTTATTATTTAGATTCTATCTCTGCACTCTTTCCTACTTTTCCTTTCTTCTTTTCTTTTGTCTTTTCTGTCCTTCCCTGCCCCACCCCCTCCCTCCGTCCCGTTTTTATCTTTTCTGCATTTTTCTTCCGGTTTTTTTGTTTGTTCTCTTGAGTTGATCTGCCATTCAAAGGCTTAACTGTGCAAAATCACCATAATCTGTACAGGAAATTATACGGTATCGTTATCGAAGAAAATTCTTTTTTTTAAAAAGCCAGTTTTTGTTTTCCAGTTACCCAAAACAAGTAACCAACTACCATGACAAATGTTCACAAGACTGAATGTTCCCAGAATCGATCGCTGCAGAAAATGCAAATGTATGCAGTGTGAGTGTCTATCAGACACAGCGGCTGTTTTCTTAGGGATCGATAGGCACCCCCTGATTCAATTTCAATGCTTGGTCCTGTCTATATTGCCCGCCACACTCCCTCCAGCTAGCTGGCAGCGTAGGTGTGCTCTACTTTACCTTCTGGTCAAACAAAATACGCGCGAAAAATGGTCGCCAAGTCCTTCTTCGCCAAATACAACGAAAGGTATTTTAAAAGTATGTAGATTTGACTTAAAAGACCTAATAGGGGAAGTACTGTCAATGACATTTTGCCTCTATGACATGATTTTCTATGGTACAAGTTTTTTTTCCAAATACTTTGTTAGTGTTTGTGTTTGTATACACCCTACACTTATTTATCTTCTTAATCTGTCTACTTTTATTACATCCACAGAAGTCACCGCACTTTCACTTTCAAGCAGTGTGCCTCAGAACGTTGAGTCTGGCAGAAATCCATCCTCACCAGTCACAGGTGTATGCTGTTTATGTCCATCAGCCTCTCTAGGTCACAGGTGTATGCTGTTTATGTCCATACCAGCCTCTCTAGGTCACAGGTGTATGCTGTGTATGTCCATACCAGCCTCTCTAGGTCACAGGTGTATGCTGTTTATGTCCATACCAGCCTCTCTAGGTCACAGGTGTATGCTGTTTATGTCCATACCAGCCTCTCTAGGTCACAGGTGTATGCTGTTTATGTCCATACCAGCCTCTCTAGGTCACAGGTGTATGCTGTGTATGTCCATACCAGCCTCTCCAGGTCACAGGTGTATGCTGTGTATGTCCATACCATACCAGCCTCTCCAGGTCACAGGTGTATGCTGTGTATGTCCATACCAGCCTCTCCAGTCACAGGTGTATGCTGTGTATGTTCCATACCAGCCTCTCCAGGTCACAGGTGTATGCTGTGTATGTCCATACCAGCCTCTCTAGGTCACAGGTGTATGCTGTGTATGTCCATACCAGCCTCTCCAGGTCACAGGTGTATGCTGTGTATGTCCATACCAGCCTCTCCAGGTCACAGGTATATGCTGTGTATGTCCATACATACCCTCTCCAGGTCACAGGTGTATGCTGTGTATGTCCATACCAGCCTCTCCAGGTCACAGGTGTATGCTGTGTATGTCCATACCACTCTCCATCAGCTCGTATGCCTATCCATCTCTCCAGTCACAGGTATATGCTGTGTTGTCCATACAAACCACAACACCGCCATAGATGGCCTCATTTTCTGAAGTAGGTGGATGGTTTTAAGTAAGTGTGCACAAAGTGTGCCTCAAATGCATATCGATCCACCATATCTCGTCACATTTAACACTTTCAAGGAATATATGTCGCTGGAACAAATATTAGCTTAAAAAATGTTCTTTTAATATTTTCCAAGGCAGTTGGCCTGGAAACTATGCTTTAACTACCTGTCCATATTGTTTCAATGGGCTATTTCTGTCTCTTAGTTTTAATCGTAGATGAGTCTCTGTATTCTTTGACTTATTCTCACTCATATTCTGTTATTTGTTTGCTAATGGTACTGTTTGTGAAGTCTGGCAATGAGTTTAATATGTTTGACTTTGCAAACTGTTCAGAATGGTATATCTGTTAGAAAAACATCGACAGTGCCAGAACGTTTCCAATGGATGATAACAACTGTAAACCTTTATACACTTAAAGTAAGCTTCTTTTTGATATTTACAGTGAAATTGATTGAAAAATCGGATTTCTTACGATACAGTTGTTCCTGAGAAAATACGATTCAGTCATGGTATCTCCGGCATTTCGTATAACAAGTATGCTTTAAATGTTTGCTGCCACGCTTGGTCCATCGAGATGGCCAGCCTCAATTTAGTTCACAACTTTTGAACTGTTGACTCTGCAAACATCTCACGTCTTTTTTGCTGCTTTTGTTAGCAGGAGCAAAAAACTCCTGCTTGTGTTGCCAAACTTGCCGACTGCTATTCCTGTCTGTCTGGCTGTCTATTGTACTTGTTAAAGAAGCTTCGGTAAAGTTTGCAACTTAGCAATACCGTTCAGTTTGTCTTTAAAAGCCACGGAAACATTTGAGCGGCACATAATATCCTCAACTTCTTGTATTGACTTTCAACACACACACACCACACATACACACACATACACGCACTTACACACACACATATGCACACACGCGCGCGCGCGCGCGCACACACACACACATGCATGCATGCACACACACACATACACGCACACAAACACCTACACACATACATACACACACATATCAAGGTGTACTTTCTTCTTCTTGCTTTCTTTCTTGCTTTTTTTTCTTTTTCTTTTCCATTATCTCGTTATAAAAAAATAAAAAAATAGATAAATAAGATAAAAAGATAATATACAAACATAAACAACACGATAGAGCCTTAGCTCAGCTGCATGAACATGTTTCCTTTTTTTCGGGAATCATTTTGAAATATGATGCCTTTTCATCGATGTGCAAAAATAGTGAAGCATAGTTCGCATGTTCATCATATTTCATTATCACCCTTGTATGAAAAAAACAACCGTACGTTTGGAAATAAATCACACAGAGAACAATGATTGTTTCAAAGACACACAGAACCAGCGAACCAAAGACTAGCATGTTTATCATATTTCACAATGACCTGTGTGTTAAAAAAACAATATATCTGTAATTAAGAATAAATCGCGAACACAAAACTGTGTATTGTTTCAACGCACAATCATCCTTGTAGTTAAAAAAAAGTATACATAAAACCCCTCAATAACTGGGAATAAATTACACACAAAAATATGTACCATTTCATCAACGTAAAAAAACAATGAACAGATAATAAGCATGTTTCTATATATCACACAATCACATAAGTAATAAAACCCAAGCTCTACAATTCGAAATAGATCACACACAAAAAATTTCAAGAAGGAACATCAAAGACATCATGATAAAACGTCCAAGCAAAGAGGAGATGGTTTTCTTCGATCTCTTTTACGTCTGATTAATGTTCTGATTCATGTTCTGTCTATTGCCTGCGAGAAATACTGCATCCGCATGATCAGTGATGCATCAGTATAGACAATCCCTTCTGTAGCCTAAGGCGAGTACAAATGACAATTAATGTGTTTGTGAAATATTTCTACATCCATTGATAACAGTATGCCAGACAAAGATGAAAAAAATATAGAGGAGACCCACAGTTATCAGATGATATAACAACAATAGCAGCAAAAACAAAAGCAGCAGCAGCAGCAGCAGCAATCAGCCAACCAACCAATCAAGTACCTAAGCAAACAAGCAGCTACGCAGCCAACTGATGAATCAACTTAACAATCAGCCATTTAATAAATCTTTAAATGAATGAAAGAATCACGCAAGCACTCAACCAACCAATCAGCCAACCGACCGACCAATCAACCAACTAGCCAACCAATCAACCAACCAGCTGGCCAACCAACCAACCAATTAACCAACAAACCAACCAACGAAGTAGCCAATCGGCTAACCAATCAACCAACTATCCAACCAACCATCCAACCAGCCAGTTTGCTTACATCCACACATAACAAAGCTGTTTCGGCCAAGGCCATAGAAGACAATACATAAAAGAATATACAATTTACTGCAGCCCCAGTTTCACTCACCTGGCGGGAACTGCACATGGGGCAGGAAGGCGGAGCAGGGACG
This sequence comes from Stramonita haemastoma, assembly GCA_030674155.1. NCBI lineage: Eukaryota > Metazoa > Mollusca > Gastropoda > Neogastropoda > Muricidae > Stramonita > Stramonita haemastoma. The sequence continues at coordinate 81,468,190 of CM060317.1, forward strand.
GGTGAGGCTGGAGTTGGCCGGAGTGGCCGGCCAGCAGTTGACCAGGTCATGCTGAGGTGGACAGTGCAGCCCTGTCAACAGAAAAAGATCAAGGTCACAAAAAGATCACAAAGATAAATAAAGAAAAAGATATTTTTAAAATGTCAAATGTATATGCAAACACACGGGGAAGAGAGCTTCAGCCAATTAAGTTGTTTACTTGTTTTCAAGTATTTCCTTTATTGCTTTTAAGGGAGAAGTATCCTAAAGACAAGGCCAACAAACTTGTTGTCCCTTTGTAATTGAGATTACAGGTTCGTATATTTGCAAAGGTGTCCATTATAGTGGATCACAAACCCCCCACCCTCGACCCCAACACCCAAACGTCTAGCAGCAGAGCAGCAGCAGAACAATTAGCAACATCAGCTGCAGTTAATGCTTACAACTCCTGTCTCCTGCACATTTCACCATGACGCTGTAAACAGGAAGTCTTGGGTGTAAACGCATGCATGACATTATGTAAAGTGCGCAGATGTACAATTCCCATCTATTCTTCGTACAAACGCTGGCCAGCTATGGAACTGAGCTGCAAACTGAGAGACAGGTGAGTTCCTCAAGACACACTGCATAATTATGCCAGTCTCACTGCAGCATGCCCAATCCCTTCTCCTTGAGCTAAGTTTGACGTCACATCACGCCAACATAGATAGTTCTGGGTGCTTGATGGATAAGGAACACCAACATAATAATTCTAGCACGCGCCAAAACAAGTAAGACTTTTCCAGATGGTTGAATTGTCTTACGTCCTAAATTCTGATTAGTCAGATTCCACATGGAGATGCATTACCAGTTTCCCATTCAGAGGTGTTTTGCACCTGTAAAGTCTGCACAGCAGGATGTATGAAGCCTGTGTGTCTATTATTTGAAACAACCTCCTTTCTCACTCCGATAGTCAAGAGAGTATATCTGGGCTAAGCACGGTTTAGCCATTGCTAAGTCATTATAGATCATCTGCAAGACTTACAAGAAGGGGACTGGCATAGAGAAAGATGAATTGCAAAGACACTGAAGAGAAGAGAAATTGTGAAAAAGAATGATTGCGAACAAACAGAAAAGAAGAAGAAGAAGAAGAAGAAGAAGAAGAAGAAGAAGAAGAAGAAGAAGAAGAAGAAGAAGAAGAAGAAGAAGAAGAAGAAGAAGAAGAAGAAGAGAGAAAGAAGAAGAAGAAGAAGAAAAACAAGAATGCAAAGAAGAAAAATGCAAAGAAAAATGCGACGAAGTATGCACAGAAGAAGAATTGCTAAGAAATGTGAAGACGAATTGCAAAGAAGAATTGCGAAAAAAAAGAAGAATTGCGAAGAAGAAGAACAATTGTGGAAGAATTGCGAAGAATTGCAAAGAATTGCGAAGAATTGCGAAGAATTGGGAAGAAGAAGAAGAAGAAGAAAGAAGAAGAAGAAGAAATGAAGAAGAAGATGAAGAAGAAGAAGAAGAAGAAGAAGAAGAAGAAGAAGAAGAAGAAGAAGAAGAAGAAGAAGAAGAAGAAGAAGAAGAAGAAGAAGAAGAAGAAGAAGAAGAAGAAGAAAAGAAGAAAAAAAAACAACAACAACAACAACAACAACAACAACAACAACAATAACAACAACAGTAACAACAAAAACAATATCAACAAAGAAGATTAAGAACACAAAGAACTAGGACAAGAAGAACGAGAACAGGACAAAACAGCAAGAAAAGAAGAAGAAAAACCCACAATGACCGAAAAGCAAAGACAGGAATCATCATCTTACAAGCAATAACTCATCCAGTAAATCACAAACACAACGATAAACACACACCAAGATCAATAAACAAAACATTACCGCCAGTGGAGTTTTATCCTATCAGAGCATCTCAAAATCCTGTCCTCTTATTCCAGGCCGCGATTTCAATTAAACAGCTATCAATAGTGCAAACATTCTTCTACGATGATGTTCAATTTAGACAACAACAAAAAAAAAGAAATTGTTTGAATAAAACAGTGAACAAAACATGATTGTGATTGCAAAAAAAAAAGCAAAAATCCCTGAGTATCTTGTTTATAACGTTCTAGTTTAATAGAACGAGGCAATGACGGTAATGATAAAAACTCAAAGAAAACAAAAATAAAAAGGAGGCAGGCTATATCTGTTTCATTAAATAATAAGTTTTTATATATGTAAAAAAAATATTAACTGATTTGTTCTTCGGTTATGGCGCCTTAATGACGCCCAATTGAGGTAGAAGAATAAGACTTCAAAGATGAATACGATCAAGAAGAATGCAAAGAGTGTGAAAAATAAGAAGAGGAGGGAGGAGGAGGAGAAGTTAAGAAAAGAAAGAAGAAGAAGAAGAAGAAGAAGAAGAAGAAGAAGAAGAAGAAGAAGAAGAACAAGAACAAGAACAAGAACAAGAACAAGAAAAGACAAGAACAGAACAAGAAAACAAGAACAAGAACAAGAAAAGAACAACAAGAACAACAGAACAACAAAACAACAACAAAAACAGACGAAGAAGAGATCAACAAAACAACAACCACAGCAGCAGTACAACATAACAACAAAGCACAGCACATCAGAGAAGAAAAAAGAAGAACAAAACAAGAAGACTAAGAACGGGAAGAACAATATCGAGAAGAAACAGGAACAAGATAAGAAGAAGACGAAGAGCTAGAGAAACAAGACAGAGAAAATAGTTCAAACTTATGCAACCTAAATAACAAACCTTTCTCTTTTTTCTCAAAAGCCAAGCTTCTTTTCCACAACTTCTTTAACTTCTCCAGTTCTCCCTCTATCATCTGCACCCCATCCCATGCCCACAAAAACCTACATTCAAGTCATATCCAAAAAGCACCTTCCAAATAAATGAGCAACAGGTGAAGAATCTCCAGAGAGTTCCTGAGCCTTGGAAAGTGGTCAAGCCCCTTTAATCTTGCCCCTCCTCATTTTTGCCTCTATCTGATCTCTGGCCTAACTTTCATCCAATTCACGGGATCAAGGACAAACAACACTCTCCCGGGCAATTGCAGGGGATAGTCGGCCGGGGTCGTTTCCATCTCAATTGAGAGGGAGTTGTTTAATCAGAATAATTGATCTGTAACGGCATCGCTTGGGAAAGTGAAATTGGACGATGGCTTATAATCCCTCCCAAACCAACAAACAAAAAATAGTCAACAAAAAAGCTCCAACAATAATCACTACTCTTTTTTGTCAAGTTATAAAAGAATGATTTGATTTGTAGTGTGCATCACTATTGTAAATGCTTCGATGAAAATGAGTATGAGATACACATACATAAACATGACTTGGTTATTGTTTAATCGACTTCATTGTGTGTAAAAAAAAAAAAAGCTCAAAACAAATTTAGGTAGACGGCTTGTAATATAACGGTGGCTTTTATTATATATTACAAAAGAAGCTTGTCGTGAGTTGATTTTCTTTTGAAAAAAGAGAGATGCGCATAAAATCTAAACACATTTAAAAAAAATCAGTAACTATGAGGGATGCATGTATGCCACCACAATGTACGCACAAAAACACAAGCCTCAACAATAGAAGCAACAACTATTGCAAAGCAGGAGGATCAAAAACAAGTATCCTATGAGTAAATTGCTATCAATAACAGTATCAGAAACAAGAACGGAAAATAAGAACAGCAGCAATTATTCAAACAATTCCTTCAAATGGAAAAGTGGCTGATTTTAGTATCATAAAGAATCCGATATTTTGTCATCGTCGTCGTACGTCGTACGTCGTCGTCGTCGTCGTCGTCGTCGTCGTCGTCGTCGCGTCTCATCATCATCATCATCATCATCATCATCATCATCATCATCATCACATACCATCATCATCACACCATTATCATCACATCACCATCACCATCACCATCTTCTTCTCTTCTGCTTCTGCTTTCTTCTTCTTCTTCTTCTTCTTCTTCTTCTTCTTCTTCTTCTTCTTCTTCTTCTCTTCCTCTTTCTCCTCCTTCTCTCTCTTCTCTCTTCTTCTTCTTCTTCTTCTTCTTCTTCTTCTTCTTCTTCTTCTTCGTCATCATCATCATCATTATCATCATCATCTTGATCTTGATCCTCATTCTCATCTTCTCCAACTTCATCTTCATCCTCGTCCTCATCACCATCGTCATTGCAGTCATCTAGGTATCGTTGCCTGTCCTAATTCTGTTTTGTAGAATAACCCCGGTGACCCAGTTAACAGCAACAGATACCGAGATCTATTCATACTGGACCTGTCTACACACAGCCAACCTATTTGTTTCTCTCTCTCTCTCTCTCTCTCTCTCTCTCCTCTCTCTCTCTCTCTCTCTCTCCTCTCTCTCTCTCTCTCTCTCTCTCTCTCTCTCTCTCCTCTCTCTCTCTCCTCTCCTCTCTCTCTTGTCCTGGCGGCTTGGTGCGGCCATAAAATGGCCTGACAATAATGAGGGCTTAATGGAGACCATTCACTCTGGCCTGTGCAGGACGGACCCATGGCTTCTCTGCTGCCCAACATCCAATCTCCAAATAATGCCTGTATCAGAAGTAGTGAGGTTTCCTAAGCCCGCAAAACTAACTTCTCTTCTCTCTACGGTCGTGGAAGTTATTTTGCTCATCTTAGTGGGGTACGTCTTGAGTTAACGAGAAAGATTTTAATCAGAAAGTTCTTATATGTATGTTATTATATACAACTTAGTATTTTTTTTTTCGGTATAGATGGCAGAAACTATTGCTGTATGAATAAGTGGCCCAATTTTACTCTTGTGTCAAATCTGTGCCAGATTTTAGCAATGCATGTTTGTTTGGTTCAACAATGCAATACAACCTAGTTTGTTGTTTGCTTTATGTGTGCTATTTTCTCTCATATTCTTGCATGAGGAAAAACCAGAAATTAAAGAATAGTTGTTTCGTTTCGGAGTGTTACTTACCAATATAATGAAGTCAAAACGTTCATTCTGTAACGATTTGTAAACGGTATTATATTTCTAAATTGTAAGCAGAGAGCACGAGCCCTGGTTGCTGTTTCCTTTGCAAAAAAAACATCTGCTTTCACTTGTGTTTGCTGATTTTTTTTCCCCATTGTTCAATTGTTTATACCACCCGACAACATTTGGGAGACGGATGGCCTGATGTCGAGTGATGCGCTCATAATCTGCTGACCCGGGTTCGAATCTCGATGAAGAGGATCCTTCCCTGGACTTAACATCAGTGCGACTCCACTTTCCCCTATAAAAGTCTTTTCGGATGAACTAAAGCCAAGGTCCCGTGTGCGAATGCACGCAGACATTTTGCGCACACGTAATAAAACCCGTTCCGATTTTCAGGAGTAAGCCACTGCATGCCGGTAGGAACGGATGACAATATTGATAAAACTGCATACACACGGGGACTGGATGTAGAAAAAAGCACAGGATTGCTTATTCCAAAATCTTTGAAATAAAAGGATGAACAGATTTTTTCCCTAAATTCCTTTTATACTTGTATCAAATAAAACTTCACAATTGCATTTTCTAATTTTTGTCCTTTCTTTGAGAGAGTTATCAAATCAAATCCTGTTTAGGAACCTGATAAAAAAAAACAGAGGTAGGCCGCTACAAGGCATCAACAATGAAAAAAACAAAAAACATGACTGGAAACACAGACAAAAGCAAGCATTTAAATTGGGGTACATTAAGAAAGTGTGTACTTTTGTTTTTATTTCTATAGATTTGTAAGGAATTAGGTATTCTGCGTTTGTCCTGGAAGCAACATATCCGATATAAGGACCCGAGAAGCTAAGATGGATTTAGACAGCTCAACCGAAGATAGAATTTCGGACAGGTTGTATCATTTATAACTTTAGTGAAGAAGCAACCACAGAGAGAGAGAGAGAGAGAGAGAGAGAGAGAGAAGAGAGAGAGAGAGAGAGAGAGAGAGAGAGAGAGAGAGAGAGAGAGAGGAGAGAGAGAGAGACAGAGAGAGAGAGAGAGAGAGAGAGACAGAGAGAGAGAGACAGAGAGAGAGAGACAGAGAGAGAAACGAGAAGACAGACAGAGAGACAGACAGACAGACAGAGACAGACAGAAGACAAAGACGAGACAGAGAGAAGACAGACAGAGAAGACAAAACAGAGCAGAAGAGAGAAGAAGAGAGAGAAGAGACAGAGAGAGAGAGAGAGAGAGAGAGAGAGAGAAGAGAGAGAGAGAGAGAGAGAGAGAGAGAGAGAGAGATTAACTTAAGACTTAACGTTAAGAGGATTTGGTCTTCAAGTCCTTGACTTATCGTTAAGGAAATTGGACGTGTCACGCCAATCCTTGATATCCCCAGAGAGGATAATATGGTGAGATGTTCCAGTGTACTTCTCAGTAATTGGTGGACTGGGTGTGCGATGTTTACATCAAACTGTAGTAACGAGCTTTAGTCTTTAGTTGCTGTGTGTGTGTGTGTGTGTGTGTGGTGTGTGTGTGTGTGTGTGGTGGTGTGGTGTGTGCGTGCGTGCGTGCGTGCGTGCGTGTGTGTGTGTGTAGTGTGTGTGTGTGTGTGTGTGTATCTGTGTGTAGTGTGTGTAAGTGTGTAGTGTGTCTGTGTCAGTGTGTATGACGCGCTGCGCGTGCCAGTGCACTGAGCGTGCGCTGTGTGCGTATGTGTGTTTATCTTTTCATTTTTCACTTTTATCGTTATAACTTTTTCCTTCTCCTCCCATTCTTGATTCATTTTTCATACTGTTTCCCGATTTTTTTTTCTTGTATAACAAAACACAAAAATTCTGTGCTGACGTTAGGGCAAAAGAAAATACACAAGCAATCAAAAGGAATAAATACAACAAAAAAACGAACAAACGTCCAACAAATGAACAACAAAAATATAAAATCGAAAACACGAAAAGTTGCCCATCTTTTTCTTTCTTTCGCTCTTCGGCAAGAGCACCAAGGGAGATTGGTGAGATTTTTGCGTAT